>LN902353.1:0-85474 GCA_000469725.3 Echinococcus multilocularis | reverse complement strand
ACTGCCGACGGCTAGGATACACGAATTTCCAATTAACCTGGTCCATTTGTCCGGAAGCCAGTCCTGCAGTCGACACAACCACAAGTTGACCCTAGAAAGCCTCAATATTACCTTTATACCGGGGAGATGCGGCAGGTATTTACAAGTTCATACAAGGTTCCCAATTCCAACTCGAAATTTGGAGTTACAAATTTCAGCTTTGAACGATCGCTGCTAGCTCGAGCTCACATTATGAACAACATTACCCCCTCTAATTTTCAAAAGCGTTGTAAAATTATAAATAGGTGGGTTTTGTAAATATTTTCATTTTTAAAAGGAAGGAGGAAGTGCGCACTTAGTTGGGATCGAAAGTGATCAAGCGGCAGCTAGGTCCAGCGAGGGCATCTAGCCAGTGATGAGCATTATCCGGTCTATGCCCGTACTCCTATGCAGAGAAACACGCCAAAAGAAATATTTCTATTGCATTAAAAATGAACAGCAATGAATATGCAGGATTCTGTTTTGACAGCCAAATTATACTGTGACCTAACATTATGCCATAGGCGGTTATTACCACCAGTACCCGCAGCCGTTTTCGATTCCCCCACAAGCATATTTGTGGCATGAATAAGAAACATTTTTGTCTCGCAGGCCATCCTTACAGGCACTAGTCCCAGTGAAATCGTATTTAAAAGTGTACTACCAACTTCAACTAGGGATATGATGTCCCTGGCTTTTCATGCCGTTCCTGTTAATTGCCATGTTAAAAAGCATCTGCATCAGTTTCCATGAACAGCAAATACTCTCGAAATACATTACCTAGGAGAGAGAGCAAAACACCTAACTTGATAATCACCGAAACAAGCACGGAACTGCAGCAACATTTAAGTAGCCTTATTATCCAAGCGATGCTGCAATGCTTGACGCGAATTAGCGAGGAAGAAGACAGCGGTTGAGGCTCACAGCATGTTAAACTAATGTATCGCCAGTCCGTAAAGTTAAACCGTACTATTGCATCGTTACTATTCCATGCCTAAGAAGTTACGATGATCTTAAATAACTACAACCGACTGCGCGGAGGTGCGACAGGAAGGTACGCCATTGACCCACGCATGAGGTCGTCATAAAGTACTCACCGGGTAGACGAAAGACGAGGATAAGGTTCGAAGCTGAATGCCACCCGCCATTTTATGGGTCTATAAACCTCGAGTCACGTCCACCTATGTCCCTAAGCGCGCCAGCTCCATCAGTAATGTCTACGTTTTTGCGGCCTAAACTGTCAAGAGTAACTGAGACATTCAAAATCGCTTTTACCCCAAAAAAGGAAAAAAAACGCAAATCAGTATTGATAACAAACAGCCATTTTTTATCATTGGCAAGTTTTCTTTGCCTAAAAGCTACTGCCAGATGCGGAAGCCTCCTTCTTTTGTTTCTTTTTCTCCGTCTCCTCTTCGCGCTCCCGTTCAATCGCCTTCACGTACTCCTCAATCTCCTCCGTTGTAAGCATCTATCCAAAAGACAAAGTACAAGAAGGGTCAAGTCCGTGGGCAAACGGATGTTTTTTAAAGTACTGCATCGATTTTCACAGCGTTCAGTGTTATGTATGCGCTTTAGAGTATCCAATGCTCCCATAGTGAGCATACTTTTAGGCTCTCAAATTTATCAACACCGACACAAGTAATAACGGCATTGCATGTGCAAAGTTATTTTGATGCCTGAAACAAAATACAAACACTTGATTTTGAGAAGAGAAACCATCACAAAGGACTAGTTTACGCTGATTTGCTCAACAAACTCAGCAAATGACACGAAGAGCCGGTAGGAATTATGGTGAATAGTATAATTTTTGAATACGAACATGTCCAGTGTACTATTGTTAAGCTCCAAGACCCTCAATGGAACACCTTTATTTCCAGTGCTACATTAAGTGTACTAATTACTGGCGAGTACCAACAGTTATCGCACTGTTCGCCCTGCCTCAATTCAAGAAAAATCATAAATCACAGATACCAGGGAAGCATCTGTGAGCTGAAACCATTAAATACACTTCTGGTGTCACTGAGTCTGCCTGTTACCAAAACATTTCTAAGCATATTTGCGCAAAATAACCATCTACAAGGCTTTCCTTTTTGCTTACATGAAGTTGAAGAATAAGCAAAAATATCACTTAACTAGTAAGACTGAAAAATAAACAAGAAATAAGACACTTGGCTTTGAGGACCATCACAAGTGCTGTGTTTCGGTAAGTAGCAGCATTGAAGAAATTAACGAAACACAAGCGACAGGCACCAATACGCCTCCTCACCGCTTTGACAACCATGGAGATAAAAAAATACACGAACTGATTAATGGAATCACGGGTCATTTTAATTCACCACATGGTGGGCTAACGAAAATGGGGATTTATTACATGAAAAGTTACGAGTCGCCGATAAAGCTAGCCAAACGCTTGCTCTTTGCATCTTTAAACACAAAAAGGCAACTCAAATGTCCCTAAAGGTTGGGTATCTAGGGTTTATGTGCTAGCATCATTTATAAGTAATTCACTAGACATGAAATAATATCGGCAAAATTTAATCCTCGAAACAACACAAACACGTCAAAAACACAAAAATGGAAAAGAAATTTGGAGAACAAATTCCAGTTAGCGCATTTCAAACAAAGGAAAATGATATCCTTGTAAAGCTACTGAGGTGAATAGAAGTCGGATGCAGTTAGTAAGAAATTGTATAACATAAATATTCCATTGGATCATACGTAAATTGGTGAGCTACATTAGATTATGTAGACAAATTCCGGAATAGCACAATCATGTTCAGTGAAAGTCATGCATCTTATAAGCTAAATGCATTTACAAACAAATAAACCAATCCACCTTCCATTCCACAATGGGTTCTCCAGGTTTGGAATCTGATCTTCGCCTCATTACCCCCAATTCCATGTGCTTTGCACCGGTCTGCACAACTTCGAACAGAGCCTTAACGGCTAGTTTGATGGTGGCCTCCTGTGTTGTGACAGCAGCTTCTGAGTAATTTTTCTCCAAGAATTCACGCGCGGCCTTCGAATTCTTACCGATTGCATTGGCCTACAACCCAGAGAGTTGTTAATTAACAAAGTTGTACCAGCCATTCAAAATGGGTTCCTGAAGGATCGGTCTGGTAAAGGTGAGTAGAGCCATCTTGATTTACACCACACAGGAGTGTGGCCACCCCGAAAGGTCTACGACCGTTGCTTTGAGTATACTTCTGCTTCAACTGTGCCATGTGTCGAGCAATGTATTCCACAGAGACAGGATCCTCGACGGTTAAGCGGTAGCTTTTGCACTCAATTCGCATTCTGTCAATAAGGATCCTTGCATCGGCAGTGAGCCCTGCAAAAGCGACCGCTATATGCTCGTCAAGAAGAGAGATTTTATGAACAGTCCTGTCATTTTGGAGTTTAGTCGTAGCTTTTTTCTCAACACAAAGCACTACACAGTCTGCACCTTTTACGCCAACCTAAAAAATTACCCTTGTTCTATAAAACTTACGGCAGTAGACCCCTTTTTGACCGCTTCTTGGGCATACTCAACTTGAAACAAATGTCCATCAGGAGAAAACACGGTAATCGCTCTGTCATATCTCGCGGTCATGATTATTACACAAGGCACCCGACACGCGCGCGCAAATTGGGACGCATTCAAAACTCTGTCAGGCAATAATCTTAGGAGTTTAATATTCAGATATTACACAGTCACCCCAATTAGTGGCATTTCCATTAACTCGGACGCAGAACATAAGTATGGGGACACTTGGAGGAATGTAAAAATGGATCGATGGATGAATCGTCTTTACTACATAAGTGAAATGAATGTACACGTTGGTTGTCTCCAGACTATACCCACCACACAGAGGTTTCGATACCAAGATGCAAGAGAACATTTAGTAGTGGGCATGAATTGACGACACGAATGTTGTGCCTCCTGGTTGTGAAGTGCCAAACACAGTTTGACTTTGATGATTTGGAATGGAAGTTTGAGAGTACGCGCTCCGTTACTTTTGCTTCCTCGATCTGAAAAGATTATCCAAAGAGCTGTTGACTGATTTAAATGTGTCAACCCTGTTTGGAAATTGTGCGGTTCCCCTTTATACGCATTTAGTTTTATTTTCCGTCCTGACCTTCTGTTTAACTGACAACTGCACTCAATCCACTTCACTAGTGTCGTTTCTCCACATTTATCCACTCTACAACCCACCCATTGTAGATGACTTAAATGCAAGACCAACCTCAATTACGGAAGACAATGCTAATGTGCTTGGTGCTTGTGGATCTGTGTTTGCAAGTGCGTTTTACAAATATGGGGACCGGTCGTATTCATGATGCACGCTATTTGATAATTGACTGATCCTTAGTAGATGGACGCATCCTTATTCCCATCTCAGTAATTTTGACGGATTCAACCAGCAGATTTGTTCAGGAACTGAATGGAACTTCATTCTATCCACACATTGAGCCACCACCGCCGAAGGTCGGGAACATGCCAATCTGTTTACATTACATCCATCATTCTCACTTTGAAGTAAATAGGCGCCTGTACGGTAGTAGAAATAGAGATGGTGTTTTCTCGTGTCGGTTTGAAACAACAGTGGAGTATTTTGACAGTGAGAATGATATTCCTTGTAAATGAAGTTGTTGCACATGGATGATTCACAGGTGGAGTGAGAGGTAGATAAAAGTGATATTGTACCTTACTTCCCATCAGGAGTAACGAAAGTCCAGTTCCCTGAGCATTATGCATTATTTGAACACGCGAGCAATTGTGAGCTGTGGGAACTAAGTCAGGCATCTGGTGAATGCCTTCATACAATCGGGACTTGCACATTTGCAGCATGATCTTCGCAAGACTGTCATTTCTCGTCTATTGTTCAGTCGCTTATGCCACGATAAATTGTGGTGCGAGGTCAACAGGTCTGCTGGTGGCTACCCATTTCGATTCCTCATATCACAAACCCAGTTTGGATAATGAACCCTGCACCACCTACTTGCACACAAAAGTATCTCTTGCGTACAACAGATTGCTTATTCGCAACATTGTTGAATGTGCAATAGGGAATATGTGATGAGTTGAAAACCACTTGTCCACAAACTAGTATTTAATGTAAATACGCGGAAGTAAAGGGGTGAATGATCCATTTCCAATTTCCACAATCACGTCTGTAGACTCTCACGGGAGAGGCACATGAATTGCTATCATATTTGCTACTAACCAACCGCATTCCACCAGACGGTTGCCAATTTTGACGTTGAAAGATAAAGATATAGACAATGTGCGCTTCGCCCTGTTGCTCTAAATCCCTGATATGCATGTTAACAATGGTTCACTCGCCTATTTGAGAACTGCCTCTTCCATTTAAGCCGCATTCGCATCATGGAATGACACACTGACGCAACCAGTTTCATAAAGTAAATGTGTTGAAGATGCATTTAGAGTGGATGATTTGCGAGACTTGATTGTGGCCTTTGGAATACACGAGAAGGAAATCACACAATTGTGAATAGGCTGGGAATGTTCCATTTTCTATGAAGCTTATTCCTTGCACGTGGTACCCGGCGGATAATTGCCACAACATCCGCCATTCTCCAGTGCCCCGAACCCACGCATTTAGTTTTAAAAGTATAATAACATTGAGCATTTGCTGATTTATGCTTAGAATGCATCATGTGCACTGCATATTGTTACACGCCATGGGAGTCCTCAATCCTTCACTTCGTTTAATTGCACATCCAAGACTGGAAGATGGTGCCTACACCATCTACTTCCCAAGAGAATTGCAAGTCCTCATCAAGATTGTGGTGAAACTGCTGGGTAAGTAAACAAACTATGGAAAATAGCGATTGCACACCCATTCCCAATAAGTCGTTTAAATATCCTACGAGGGACTACTTAAAAGGAAAGCAACCAGACGAGTCCATTTAAGATTAGTCGCTAGAGTACGTGGCTGTTAGCCTGATTGGTCTAAAATACCCACGACCTCGTGGCAAACTCGACCCAATTTCATCTCGAGATCGCCAATTTTACCATGGCGCTTGGCGTGGATGGCAAATGACTAGGCACGATATGAATAGCGTGGGATTCAGAGAATGCACAATTTGAATTGTTGGATAAACACGAACGTGTTAATTGCAGCATTACGGAACAAGCTGGTCGACCTGAGGTGTCAGTAGGGAGAAGCTCTGTCCTTAGCGAGGCACCAAGAGGCCTTATCACTTTAATAAAACACGGGGATAATTGTTTAATTGATGCAATCTTGCGCATTTGTAAACAATAACAGACAAATAGTGGTGAGGAGCAATAGGAAAATGCAAAGAAAAAAACAAGTCACATCGTGTTAGGGGAGGAAATGGTTCCATGTCAAGTGTGTGTGAAAAGAGATTGGTAAGTAATAAAGTGTTCAGTGGCTAAGTCATTCTTAGGCGAAGGCATAAACCAGAATTGTAGCAAACAAGGCCATTCCTCCCACTTGAGTGATAGGAGACGTCGATGTTGCACTCGTTTATTCGATGAACTCGTTGTAGTCGTTGTGCTCGGTGAACTCGTGTACTCGATGTACTCGGTGTACTCGTTGTAGTCGTTGTGCTCGGTGAACTCGTTGTAGTCGTTGTGCTCGGTGAACTCGTTGTACTCGATGTACTCGGTGTACTCGCTGTAGTCGTTGTACTCGGTGTACTCGTTGTGCTCGGTGTACTCGTTGTAGTCGTTGTGCTCGGTGAACTCGTTGTAGTCGTTGTGCTCGGTAAACTCGTTGTAGTCGTTGTGCTCGGTGCACTAGTTGTAGTCATTGTGCTCGGTGAACTCGTTGTAGTCATTGTGCTCGGTGAACTCGTTGTAGTCGTTGTGCTCGGTGTACTCTGTGTACGGGTTGTAGTCATGGTGCTCGGTGTACCCGTTGTAGTCATGGTGCTCGGTGTACTCGTTGTAGTCGTTGAGCGCGGTGAAATCGTTGTAGTCGTTGTACTCGGTGAACTCGTTGTAGTCGTTGTGCTCGGTGAACTCGTTGTACTCGATGTACTCGGTGTACTCGTTGTAGTCGTTGTGCTCGGTGAACTCGTTGTAGTCGTTGTGCTCGGTGAAATCGTCGTAGTCGTTGTACTCGGTGAACTCGTTGTAGTCGTTGTGCTCGGTGAACTCGTTGTACTCGATGTACTCGGTGTATTCGCTGTAGTCGTTGTACTCGGTGTACTCGTTGTAGTCGTTGTATTGGTTGTACTCGGAGTACTCTGTGTACTCGTTGTAGTCATGGTGCTCGGTGTACTCGTTGTAGTCGTTGTGCTCGGTGAACTCGTTGCACTCGATGTACTCGGTGTACTCGCTGTAGTCGTTGTACTCGGTGTACTCGTTGTAGTCGTTGTGCTCGGTAAACTCGTTGTAGTCGTTGTGCTCAGTGAACTCGTTGTAGTCGTTGTGTTCGGTGAACTCGTTGTACTCGATGTGCTCGGTTTACTCGTTGTAGTCGTTGTATTGGTTGTACTCGGAGTACTCTGTGTACTCGTTGTAGTCGTTGTGCTCGGTAAACTCGTTGTAGTCGTTGTGCTCGGTGTACTCTGTGTACGGGTTGTAGTCGTTGTATTGGTTGTACTCGGTGTACTCTGTGTACTCGTTGTAGTCATGGTGCTCGGTGTACTCGTTGTAGTCGTTGTGCTCGGTGAACTCGTTGTAGTCGTTGTGCTCGGTGAAATCGTCGTAGTCGTTGTACTCGGTGAACTCGTTGTAGTCGTTGTGCTCGGTGAACTCGTTGTACTCGATGTACTCGGTGTACTCGTTGTAGTCGTTGTGCTCGGTGAACTCGTTGTAGTCGTTGTGCTCGGTGAAATCGTCGTAGTCGTTGTACTCGGTGAACTCGTTGTAGTCGTTGTGCTCGGTGAACTCGTTGCACTCGATGTACTCGGTGTACTCGCTGTAGTCGTTGTACTCGGTGTACTCGTTGTAGTCGTTGTATTGGTTGTACTCGGAGTACTCTGTGTACTCATTGTAGTCATGGTGCCCGGTGTACTCGTTGTAGTCGTTGTGCTCGGTGAACTCGTTGTACTCGATGTACTCGTTGTACTCGATGTACTCGGTGTACTCGCTGTAGTCGTTGTACTCGGTGTACTCGTTGTAGTCGTTGTATTGGTTGTACTCGGAGTACTCTGTGTACTCGTTGTAGTCATGGTGCTCGGTGTACTCGTTGTAGTCGTTGTGCTCGGTGAACTCGTCGTAGTCGTTGTGCTCGGTAAACTCGTTGTAGTCGTTGTGCTCGGTGCACTAGTTGTAGTCATTGTGCTCGGTGAACTCGTTGTAGTCATTGTGCTCGGTGTACTCGTTGTAGTCGTTGTGCTCGGTGTACTCTGTGTACGGGTTGTAGTCATGGTGCTCGGTGTACCCGTTGTAGTCATGGTGCTCGGTGTACTCGTTGTAGTCGTTGAGCGCGGTGAAATCGTTGTAGTCGTTGTACTCGGTGAACTCGTTGTAGTCGTTGTGCTCGGTGAACTCGTTGTACTCGATGTACTCGGTGTACTCGTTGTAGTCGTTGTGCTCGGTGAACTCGTTGTAGTCGTTGTGCTCGGTGAAATCGTCGTAGTCGTTGTACTCGGTGAACTCGTTGTAGTCGTTGTGCTCG
The DNA here is from genome assembly GCA_000469725.3 of Echinococcus multilocularis. Lineage (NCBI taxonomy): Eukaryota > Metazoa > Platyhelminthes > Cestoda > Cyclophyllidea > Taeniidae > Echinococcus > Echinococcus multilocularis. The sequence continues at coordinate 76,859 of LN902353.1, read as the reverse complement.
GTGAACTCGTTGTACTCGATGTACTCGGTGTATTCGCTGTAGTCGTTGTACTCGGTGTACTCGTTGTAGTCGTTGTATTGGTTGTACTCGGAGTACTCTGTGTACTCGTTGTAGTCATGGTGCTCGGTGTACTCGTTGTAGTCGTTGTGCTCGGTGAACTCGTTGTAGTCGTTGTGCTCGGTGAAATCGTCGTAGTCGTTGTACTCGGTGTACTCGTTGTAGTCGTTGTGCTCGGTGAACTCGTTGTACTCGATGTACTCGGTGTACTCGCTGTAGTCGTTGTACTCGGTGTACTCGTTGTAGTCGTTGTATTGGTTGTACTCGGAGTACTCTGTGTACTCGTTGTAGTCATGGTGCTCGGTGTACTCGTTGTAGTCGTTGTGCTCGGTGAACTCGTTGTAGTCGTTGTGCTCGGTAAACTTCGTGTAGTCGTTGTGCTCGGTGCACTAGTTGTACTCGTTGTACTCGTTGTACTCGGTGTACTCGTTGTACTCGTTGTACTCGGTGTACTCGTTGTAGTCGTTGAGCTCGGTGAACTCGTTGTACTCGTTGTACTCGGTGTACTCGTTGTAGTCGTTGTACTCGGTGAACTCGTTGTACTCGATGTACTCGGTGTACTCGTTGTAGTCGTTGTGCTCGGTGAACTCGTTGTAGTCGTTGTGCTCGGTAAACTCGTTGTAGTCGTTGTGCTCGGTGCACTAGTTGTAGTCATTGTACTCGGTGAACTCGTTGTAGTCATTGTGCTCGGTGAACTCGTTGTAGTCGTTGTGCTCGGTGTACTCTGTGTACGGGTTGTAGTCATGGTGCTCGGTGTACCCGTTGTAGTCATGGTGCTCGGTGTACTCGTTGTAGTCGTTGAGCGCGGTGAAATCGTTGTAGTCGTTGTACTCGGTGAACTCGTTGTAGTCGTTGTGCTCGGTGAACTCGTTGTACTCGATGTACTCGGTGTACTCGTTGTAGTCGTTGTGCTCGGTGAACTCGTTGTAGTCGTTGTGCTCGGTGAAATCGTCGTAGTCGTTGTACTCGGTGAACTCGTTGTAGTCGTTGTGCTCGGTGAACTCGTTGTACTCGATGTACTCGGTGTATTCGCTGTAGTCGTTGTACTCGGTGTACTCGTTGTAGTCGTTGTATTGGTTGTACTCGGAGTACTCTGTGTAATCGTTGTAGTCATGGTGCTCGGTGTACTCGTTGTAGTCGTTGTGCTCGGTGAACTCGTTGCACTCGATGTACTCGGTGTACTCGCTGTAGTCGTTGTACTCGGTGTACTCGTTGTAGTCGTTGTATTGGTTGTACTCGGAGTACTCTGTGTACTCATTGTAGTCATGGTGCTCGGTGTACTCGTTGTAGTCGTTGTGCTCGGTGAACTCGTTGTACTCGATGTACTCGGTGTACTCGTTGTAGTCGTTGTGCTCGGTGAACTCGTTGTAGTCGTTGTGCTCGGTGAACTCGTTGTACTCGATGTACTCGGTGTACTCGCTGTAGTCGTTGTACTCGGTGTACTCGTTGTGCTCGGTGAACTCGTTGCATTCGTTGTGCTCGGTAAACTCGTTGTAGTCGTTGTGCTCAGTGAACTCGTTGTAGTCGTTGTGTTCGGTGAACTCGTTGTACTCGATGTGCTCGGTTTACTCGTTGTAGTCGTTGTATTGGTTGTACTCGGAGTACTCTGTGTACTCGTTGTAGTCGTTGTGCTCGGTAAACTCGTTGTAGTCGTTGTGCTCGGTGTACTCTGTGTACGGGTTGTAGTCGTTGTATTGGTTGTACTCGGTGTACTCTGTGTACTCGTTGTAGTCATGGTGCTCGGTGTACTCGTTGTAGTCGTTGTGCTCGGTGAACTCGTTGTAGTCGTTGTGCTCGGTGAAATCGTCGTAGTCGTTGTACTCGGTGAACTCGTTGTAGTCGTTGTGCTCGGTGAACTCGTTGTACTCGATGTACTCGGTGTACTCGTTGTAGTCGTTGTGCTCGGTGAACTCGTTGTAGTCGTTGTGCTAGGTGAAATCGTCGTAGTCGTTGTACTCGGTGTACTCGTTGTAGTCGTTGTGCTCGGTGCACTAGTTGTAGTCATTTTGCTCGGTGAACTCGTTGTAGTCGTTGTATTGGTTGTACTCGGAGTAGTCGTTGTGCTCGGTGTACTCGATGTGCTCGGTGAACCAGTTGTAGTCGTTGTTTGGGGACCTGCCCTGGAACAAAGTTTGTTTACACACGTAGTTCCATGTGGACATTGACTGCAAGTGTCACCACTTGTGTACGGTTTTGTACCTGCGAAGTTACCCCTGGGGCAAAAGCATCAGTGTTAAATATCAGCATACGATTCCCACGGGAAGTAGTTATGTATAATCACACTCACGGTGGTTTGTATTGGCACGCCATTAGGAATATCGGCTTTGGCCAGTCTGGTTTTATATTATCACACCGCTGAACGGCGCACCCAAGCTCCCCAGACGATGCCCAGACCACCTATTTATCACAGAGGAAAGGCCGTTCTTATGGCGGATATGACAGAGCTATCTAGTACGTAAAATACGGCTTCATAAATTACATGTAGCTCAGGTGATCACATAAAAACTGAATTCCAACAATCTCTAAAATATGAACAGAAGAAATGCAACTGCGTGCAAATGCATAAAATACAGGGCAAAATGAAGAACTTTATTTAAAATGCAAATGTAATGTCACTGCCTCACCTGAGTGTAGTGTCCACAGACTTTACCAGACGCACATGTGTTGTTTGCATATGTGTAATACGCAACCTCGTTCCACCACCCGGTTGCCTGCGCGACCAAATTGCGGCTTGAACCTCCAGACAAGGCGAGATTCTGTCCGGTACCACTGTATTTCGGATGTTCCTTCCAATTTGGGTGTTCAAACTTGCACCTCGCTACCCAGTCAACTGCCAGATTTTCCAGTTCTTTGCTGTACACCTTTAGCAATATACTACAGGATTAGCATCATTTTTGCAGGAGAAATGACATAGGCTACGCTTGCGAAAAAATTTTTGTATTGCTAATGCGAAAAGCGGGTCAAGCTAGGGTGTTTGACAAAAATGTGGAGCTCGACTTATCGCACAAATTAAAAACTCACCATTTCTAACATATTGGTAGCGGGAGGGTCTACAGCTCCTCTTTTTTCATTGTGGAAATCAAGAAGCCCTTTGCGCTCCTGCTCAGTCGGAGCTTCCGAGGCTACGAGTGCGAACAAGACTAAGGCGTAAATAAACTTGACCATTGTGTCTAAAAGTAATAACGAATGAGCAACCCGTCTAATCTAAATTAAGAAAATTAGGCGAGCTCACAGCTGAGTAGCAAATTGTAGGCAATGCACGGATATCTCAAAAGACCTTTAGGTCACCATTTCTATTTAAATTCGTAAAAGTAACGCTGCGTGGGAAAATATATATATTTATTATAAAGTTCGTATATTGGAGGAGGCGAGGCGTGAAGCATTAACCACGAAACAGTGGAAATAAAAATGATTGATCTAGGGGGTGATAAATGATCATTGAAAAAGAAACCGTGTACTTGAACGCAAAAATATATTCTAGCGCAATTTCTTCAAATTGCTCACACACACCGCATTGTAAGAAATGCCCACCATTGCTTGCTTCAGCATACTAACTCAAATTGTTTCCACTGCTCGCCACAATCTACCCCGTGAAGCCGTGGCAGCAACAGGTCAATGCAATGTACACGCCGAGGTTAATTTCAAGGGCTGCTATCATTCAAAACTACTACTGTTTTGCCAGTAGTGAAGTAGATTGAGTGCAGTTGTCAGTTGGACAAAAGGTCGGGTCTGAAAACAAACGCAAATGAGTACGAAGGGGACCTGCAAAATTTTCACAAACGGTTGATACATTCAAATCACTAAGCAGCACTTTAGATCACCTTTTTCGTTTAAAGAAGTAAAGTAGCGGTACGTGGGAAAATATGTACTCAGGATAAGGTTCGTATATTGGAGGAGGCGAGGCGTGAAACATGAACCACGAAACAATGAAAATAAAACTGATTGATCTAGGAGGCAATAAATGACCAGTTAGCATACTGAAGCAAGCAATGGTGGGCATTTCTTACAATGCGGTGTGTGTGAGCAAATTGTTTCCACTGCTCGCCACAAAATACCTCGCGAAACTGTGGTAGGAGTAGGTCAACGTAATGCATTCTTGAGGTCAATTTCAAAGGCTGCTTTCCTCTAAAGATTGCTACTGTTTCACCACCACGGTATGCCTAGAGCAGTGCTGAATCCTTGTGGTATTCAGCTATCTTCCGTGTCGTTTGTGCAATTTATTTGCAGAGCAAAGCGTAAGGAGATACATGGATCCAGGCAATAATTCTTGTCACCAATGCAATGAACAATTGTGCAGTACTTAGACTTGGAGGCGGCCTGACACCTTCCACCAGCATGCATCTGCTTCAAATGAAAACAGTAATATTGGGGCAATTTTGCATGGTTATTCTTTTAACTCTCCTTCTTCAAAGGACTGTTGAGCAGTTTCCCCTGGAGAAAGAAAATGGAGGTTGTGAACGCATCGCCACTTCCCCTTTTACACCTCGCCACCAACTACTCTTTGCAGGTTCGTCTCTCTGTCTGTATGTATATGTATTTGTAATGAATGCCGGTGGCGCTTCAACCCCTCCAATTACGGTTAGATAGAGTAAATCCAGAGTGGATGGTCAAAAATGCATTGCCACCTAGTGGCATATCACGAAAATGTGGTAAAAAGCAAGCGATCGCTCTCCGATGGGAGAATATAGAAACGTAGGAGAGTAAGGGACGTCGGGGAAACTTGCTGCAAGCACAAATTTAAAATGCTTTTGCTAGAAACACTGCACATTCTCACAAAAATGCACAATACAAAATTGTCACCATGACATTTAATTGATCAATGTGGTATGGAAATTTTGGGCGATTCATAACTCTCGGACTGTTTATGGAATCAACTTCCCACTCTGCACTGGCGCGTACTCTCAAACTTCCATTCCAAATCATCAAAGTCAAACTGTGTTTGGCACTTCACAACCAGGAGGCACAACATTCGTGTCGTCAATTCATGCCCACTACTAAATGTTCTCTTGCATCTTGGTATCGAAACCTCTGTGTGGTGGGTATAGTCTGGAGACAACCAACGTGTTCATTCATTTCACTTATGAAGTAGAGCCAATTGTTCCCTAATTTTCCAAATTCCTCCAAGTGTCCCCTTACTTACGTTCGGCGCCAGAGTTATTATAAATGCCACAACAAGTACGCGATTGCCACTATAAACCGCCACTTATGTAGGTTCATTACAGCACCGAAATTATAGCATCCTCTGATGCAAGAACTTATCGTATTTGTTTTGCTACGAATTTATGAGGCATACTTTGAAAAATCCACTCACGCGACCTGTGGTGGGCGTTTCTTCCAATATGTGAGGCACGTGAGGCTGAGGAAGAGATTTCACTGGAATATGTCCCTGCATTTGAGTGCGTGGTTTGCAATTACAGAATGTTCACTAACCGCTTTATGATAGCGGAACATTTACAGTTGACGATGTTCATTTTCGAGGGCCAGCACTTCGTTTTACTGTCACAATATTCCTTAATCTTCAGGAGCTCTGCAAGCAATCAGCAAGACGGGCACCTTTTAAATATGCTGCGTTGAGACAGACCTTAGATGCCCGACTAAATGTAACACAACAGCAGTCATTTACGTTGCTAGGAAAAAGCAGCGCTGACAACTCAGCGATAAAGATGCTCATGTTGAGGAAATTTGAGTGCTCTCAAAAAGGGCCAACATTCCCAATGGGCATTTCGACCTCCAAATATGCTACTATGAAATACAGGAGTGTGAAAGTATTGTGGAGCTTGAAGTTTGTCCAAAAGATAAATAGATTTTGATCCTAGCGCAGAGTATCCATTGCTCGACTCACCGAAGTGATGAGATTGGGGACTACGGACATGGTTCGGAGGCCATGCTGCGCAGTGGAAATACAATGGCAGAGACCCATGTATCCGCAAATCGAAAACAACCATTTGAATGAACAAGCATTGTGCTACACAAGCATCGTCTCATCTTTTAGCATCGTGTCCGCAGTTCTCCTTCCATACACTTCTGCGTCAGGTATCGCATCAAGAATAACACTCTAGACTCAACTGTGTCGGTTGTCGAATTTGCGTACAACTGAGGAGGTGCTCTGCAGCAATATCAATGATTGCACTTGGCATTTCTTCTAGATGTGGACATCTCTCCTGTTTGCAAACTGCACCGATGGCGGGAGGGTGAAAGGACAAGTTCCACCTATCTCCTATATGCACCACTAGTAGTAAGGAAGCTGACCTCAAGCAGAGTTGTTCAATTAAAAGCGCTGTTTTGCATAGTTTTGTGCGAACACAACTTTGCGTCCATTCTTCCATGCCACTTTGATACCACTTCATTGCTGACCGGTCATATCGACCCCAGCTCTATCCAGTTAGTAGGGGGATGAAGGAGGTATCGCGTGTTTGCTTCATTGACACCTTCACACAGATACAGGTACAGGTAAACGGCATTGTAATGAACCCCTTAAATAATATCTTACGGTTAGTGTGGCTTCAGTTGCTGATGGCATTCCTGTAGAAGACGCGACCGGGTTGGTTGGCGAAGGTAAACCTCCTTTTCAACCCCTCTGTTAGGCGTCATCACAGATTCTCCTACTTGCAGCATACGGCCTTCTTCCCTCACGTTATTTCATAGCTACATAAAATCGTCAAATTTTTCACACCTTGTGCAGATTATCCTCAAATGTGTCGGGTGACTCAAAAATACGTCAACTTATTTACTTCGTAGCAATAATTGTTTGAGTGATTCGCTCATTTTTTAGAAAATATGGGTTATCAAATTTTGCGACACTTTGCTTTACGTCCAAATGGAGCATACAATCACAGAAGTTTCATATTTTCGCTCCAAAAAACTGTTTGCTGGCAAATGACATAACAAGTAACGGAGATGTAATTTAACCACTTTTTAATGCTTTTGGACGACTTCCGTGGGTCTTTACTTCCATAATCATATTAGGGCGAATTCATTTTTTGACGGATGATTATTTTATCGTCTAACGACTGGAAAATGACTGCAAAATCACGGTTGTCAGCAGGAGCAATAGCTAACCAAATGTAATGCTTTGCTAATCACTTATCACTCGCACTGCAAATCACTGATTTTTCCGTTCATGTTAAGGCTTAGCATTCAACAATAGAACTCAAGATAGCAGCATTTGAATCTTCAGACTCATGCCTCACAGCTTCTAGCCTTTGTTTTCCATTCTCTATCTATAAAAGGATTTTGTCTACAATACCTACAAACACATCAACAAGTAATGCATAGCCGCCACTACCTCCACAACACAGTCCCACAGTACGGGTAAGTCTCTGATAAAGTTTCAGTCAATTGCATCTACCTCTCATCCTGTGGTCGACCACAGTTTTATCATCTTCGCATTTCCCTTTTCTCATTCTCTTAAAATTCTATCTACTTACCTGCATTTGCACTGTCCAAATACAGTGCCTTGAATCGCTTTGCTTCCACATTTTAAGTTTTACCTACCATTCGAGGCATTTAGCTCTATTCCCCAAGGCAACGTATCAGGTGTGTGAAGGAGATCCACTCTAGCTCCACAAAACAATTCGTTTTATAATCTGTTTACTATAGAGCCGTAAGAGTAAGTGCGTGTAAAGGCTGTACACTTAAAATAAAGTTCGTGTCCCTGAGTAGGCCAGGCACGATCGTAAAAATGAAGCATGAGTTACTGGAAAGCTAAATGATTAACCTGTTAATTAGTACCTGGTCCGTAATTGCATACCATGCACTCAAATGCAGGGACATATTCCAGCGAAATCTCTTCCTCATCCTCACGTGCCTCACATATTAAGAGAAACGCCCACCACAGGTTGCGTGGATGGAATTTTTAATGGCGTAACTCACCAATCAGCTGCACGAATAAATAAGAGAAAGTTGTGCGTCAGAGTCAATAGCAAGAGGTTCGTTTATCCAAGAATACCATAATTTCTGCGTCGCATTGAGCCTAGATAGGTGGTGATTTTTAGTGGCATCTGTTGTAACCCGGACACTGAACACAGGCAAGGGGATACTTGGAGAAATTCGAAAATGAATGGAAAACTTGTCTTCACTACAGAAATGGGCAACATACACTTGCCTAACATGTGTGTCAAACAGACAGAACCATCTGCATATCCTACATCAATCCCACTTCCCGAAAGGTCATGGCAATAATGTTATTTTTAACTAGAAAAGCTTAATTCACTGCTGCAAAAATGGTAGGAATTACAATTTTATTTGTTTTTCAGTTAGTTGTAACATTGGCTTACCACTCAATTCAAGCCGCGCCAACTCATGCCAACTCACTGCTATGACTACGTTTAAACGCCTTCAGTGTTTGCTCAATTAGCGGATGTTCACAGCTGAAAAGCTTAGAAGAATCGGCTAATACAAACACTCATATCCAGTGCATGATGCAAATAATGTCGTCGTTGGTAGAAGTCTTGCGATAACTGAATGTTATTCTGTTCCTGTATGTGAAAAACTGAGTGAGTTTGTGGCACGGTGATGGTGTCATCTACGCCCATGATCCAATTATCTGTGAAATAAATCAGACCTATGAGTAATTGGAACAGAGTGTAATATCAGTGCCTACTAGAAGTTTGTCCAAAAGAGTCATCCACTTAGCTCAGACACTAACCGATCTCGTTGTTGGGGGACAGCTACTTCACTTCCTCCTTAGTACTTCTTCGTAGTTCAAAATCTTGCAGCTGCTAGTACAGGAAGAAAGTTCCTTTCATTTCAAAATGGATTGCGTGGAAGCACACTAATCGATTCGAAGCAGAGTCTGGGTGGAACTCATCAATGTGTGAGTCTAAATGAACAAGGTAAGCAAAATAATCAAACATTTAAATAAATAACGCTTGTGATGAAAAATCCTTCTTTTTTGAGTCATGCCTTCAAATATTATGTCTTCAATTAAGTATTACCACCACTGTTAAAGCGTAACTAAAGGGACGGTGCCTGAAATTAGGCACATCCCTGCCTCTATTTCCAAATGTTTAGCACTTGTTTAATATGCTAGGCCTTAAGACTCGCTCGTCTTTCCATAATGGTGTTTGGGTTCATGAAAAGACGTTGCTTAGGTAATATTTGTTTTTTGGCCCGAGTGGCAGTAATGAATCAAGGTGGCGATTCAAGAGGGAATCATGGTTGTCAATCTTATTGAGACAGGCTCGATGAGAAAATTATTACAGCCTTGTAGCATATTATAGTGAAACCTAAATATGCACATGCATTTGTGCATCTTCAAGTTCTCACATCTCTAGAGAGCTAGAACCAATTGAGGAATAAAGGTGATTGATACCGAGTTTTATTCGTTGGGGCTGCTGTGAGTGTCGACACTTATCCTTCTCCACTTGTTCATGCGATACATTCAACAGTAGTCTTTTTCTGCAAATCATTTTCACAATCCCCTTTGAATATTGTTGACTTTGCCTTCATTTATGCAGTTAATCGGTGAATTAAGCTTGGTATTGCATACAACAGGTATATGGCAACATTAGTATAACCACATGGCGTCAACGACCCCATTCAGCACCCTGATGATTGACACAAGCGTTAATTGACAAAATGCACTTGATACTTTGTTGAATTTAATGCTGACATGGTTTGCAGTAAATAAGGGTCAAAGATAAACTGCACTCGCATTGCTTCTTCTCTTTCACCTCAATTCTTCCAAATACATCTACATTGTCCCATGCGCTAATAGATCAGTGGCACTCAAGAAGTCACCAGCTACGGCTTTCCATTTTAAGGTGGACGCACAATCCTCTTTCTTATCTACACCCGTGTCCACTGGGCTGGTTGGCTATAATGAGGCAAAAACTGTTAAAAGCAGGCATTAAGTCGAAACGACCCAAGCCGCGGCAAGCATCAATGCACTTAAGAACTCAAAATTTTTTGCCTTTATTTAGCCGTTCCTAGTGTCGAAGATAGTAACCAAAGATACGGACAAACATCCCAAGTTAGGCACTCCACAAGTTGAGGTGTTGTGTGACAAACTATAGCACCGTTCCCACATTCCTACCTCAGGCAACGTACTTTCCACCATCTGCGAGAAGTGCCTCCCAACCTCCTCAACTCTTGAGACGGCATATACCGAAATGAACCTGCCACCTTTATTGGAAACAGTAAAGCATTTCCTGATTTGCATTTTTATACTACTTAAAATGGAAAATCACAACGTAGTGTTAAAGTCCCAAGTTAGTGAACACTTTTATTTCTTATTGATTCAAATGGGGCAGAAAAAAAGGAACTTAAGGTCGGAATATCGAAAGGAACAACTGTTGTGCTGTGATGGAACGTTGCAAAGGAAATAGCAAAATGGACTCACGAATGTGTCCATAATTAGGGTTTACTTCTTCTCCTGAACACACATCTTTCCCTGAAACAAAGGCACAATTTGAATCTGGAAAAGTTGGCGATTTGGTGGGCTTGCTGCTGTCAGTTTCGACACCCAAACACGCAGCGGTTCCCGTGGTAGAGTAACGATGGTCAGAATCTTTTACTCACTAAAGAAAAACGCCTCAATTTATCGAGAAAGTGGCATCAGTTTACACTTCACTAGGAAGAGAAAGAACAGGAACCAAAAGGGGAATGTTCACTTTAAAGGCAACAAAAGCTGCCTTAATATGTAATGTATGTTCAAAGTCAAAAAAAGACCTGCTCATCTTTCGTAGCTGTAGTAAATTCTCTCACTACCAATGACATTATTTGCACGTGATCCGATTTCACCAGAGAGTGCAATTAAAATAACTGCGCACAGACATTCGTGCATTGCATAAAATTTGCTACTCAGCTGTGAGTTTACCTGATTTTGTCAATGTTGATTAGACTCACCACTCATTCCTTATTTCTTTTAGACACAATGATCAAGTTTATTCACGCCTTAGTCTCGATTACATTTGTGGCCTCGGAAGCTCTGAATAGTGAGGAGCAAAAAGAACTTATTGATTTCCACAACATTAAAAGGGGATCTGTAAAACCTTCCGCTACCAATATGTTAGAAATGGTGAGTTTTTAATTTGTGCGATAAGTCGAGCTCTACATCTTCCACGAATTTCCCAACAAGACCTGCATTTGGCATCAGCAATACGAAACACCCCTTTAGAAAGCGTAACCTAGCTCTGCGATTCCTCTTCCGAAAATGATGCTAATCCTGTAGTATATTGCTAAAGGTGTACAGCAAAGAACTGGAAAATCTGGCAGTTGACTGGGTAGCGAGGTGCAAGTTTGAACACCCAAATTGGAAGGAACATCCGAAATACAGTGGTACCGGACAGAATCTCGCCTTGTCTGGAGGTTCAAGCCGCAATTTGGTCGCGCAGGCAACCGGGTGGTGGAACGAGGTTGCGTATTACACATATGCAAACAACACATGTGCGTCTGGTAAAGTCTGTGGACACTACACTCAGGTGAGGCAGTGACATTACATTTGCATTTTAAATAAAGTTCTTCATTTTGCCCTGTATTTTATGCATTTGCACGCAGTTGCATTTCTTCTGTTCATATTTTAGAGATTGTTGGAATTCAGTTTTTATGTGATCACCTGAGCTACATGTAATTTATGAAGCCGTATTTTACGTACTAGATAGCTCTGTCATATCCGCCATAAGAACGGCCTTTCCTCTGTGATAAATAGGTGGTCTGGGCATCGTCTGGGGAGCTTGGGTGCGCCGTTCAGCGGTGTGATAATATAAAACCAGACTGGCCAAAGCCGATATTCCTAATGGCGTGCCAATACAAACCACCGTGAGTGTGATTATACATAACTACTTCCCGTGGGAATCGTATGCTGATATTTAACACTGATGCTTTTGCCCCAGGGGTAACTTCGCAGGTACAAAACCGTACACAAGTGGTGACACTTGCAGTCAATGTCCACATGGAACTACGTGTGTAAACAAACTTTTGTTCCAGGGCAGGTCCCCAAACAACGACTACAAGGACTGCACCGAGTAAACCCAGTACAACGAGGTCGTCTAATACACCGACTACAACATCCACCTCCTCTATCACTCGGGTGGGAGGAACGGCCTTGTTTGCTACAATTCTGGTTTATGCTTTCGCCTAAGCATGCCTCAGCATGCAAAGACTTTATTACTTACCAGTCTCATTTCACACACGCTTGACATGAAACAACTTCCTCTCCCAACACGAAGTAGCCTGTATTGTAGTTTGCATTCTCCTATTGCTCTTCACCACTATTCGTCTGTTATTGTTCACAAATGCTTAAAATTTCACCAATGAAACAATTATTTCCATGCTTTGAGAAAGTGACATGGCACGCTTGTGTTCACCCAACAAATCAAACTGTGCATTCTTAGAATACAATGCTATTTGTATCGTGCCTGGTCATTTGCCATCCACGCCAAGCGCCATGGTAAAATTGGCGATCTCGAGATGAAATTGGGTCGAGTTTGCCACGAGGTCGTGGGTATTTTAGACCAATCAGGCTAACAGCCACGTACTCTAGCGACTAATCTTAAATGGACTCGTCTGGTTGCTTTCCTTTTAAGTAGTCCCTCGTAGGATATTTAAACGACTTATTGGGAATGGGTGTGCAATCGCTATTTTCCATAGTTTGTTTACTTACCCAGCAGTTTCACCACAACCTTGATGAGGACACATGATGCACATGATGCATTCTAAGCATAAATCAGCAAATGCTCAATGTTATTATACTTTTAAAACTAAATGCGTGGGTTCGGGGCACTGGAGAATGGCGGATGTTGTGGCAATTATCCGCCGGGTACCACGTGCAAGGAATAAGCTTCATAGAAAATGGAACATTCCCAGCCTATTCACAATTGTGTGATTTCCTTCTCGTGTATTCCAAAGGCCACAATCAAGTCTCGCAAATCATCCACTCTAAATGCATCTTCAACACATTTACTTTATGAAACTGGTTGCGTCAGTGTGTCATTCCATGATGCGAATGCGGCTTAAATGGAAGAGGCAGTTCTCAAATAGGCGAGTGAACCATTGTTAACATGCATATCAGGGATTTAGAGCAACAGGGCGAAGCGCACATTGTCTATATCTTTATCTTTCAACGTCAAAATTGGCAACCGTCTGGTGGAATGCGGTTGGTTAGTAGCAAATATGATAGCAATTCATGTGCCTCTCCCGTGAGAGTCTACAGACGTGATTGTGGAAATTGGAAATGGATCATTCACCCCTTTACTTCCGCGTATTTACATTAAATACTAGTTTGTGGACAAGTGGTTTTCAACTCATCACATATTCCCTATTGCACATTCAACAATGTTGCGAATAAGCAATCTGTTGTACGCAAGAAATACCATTGTGTACAAGTAGGTGGTGGATGCACTTTCTGCAATCTCGAATTTAACGCACCTTTACTGGGAACGCTAAACGTTCCTACGAAAAAGTAAAAAGCAAATGGAAATCTCAAGTAGAAGTCTCTGACCCCTCTTCCTCTCGTTAACCGCTCTCGTAGAAAGCAGTCTGTGGTCGACCTCAGGCCGAGGATTTAGATGCATTTGACTGAAACTTTATTAGAGACGTACACGTACTGTGGGCTGTGTTGTGGAGGTGGTGGCGGCTATGCTACATTTGTTGGTGTGTTTGTGGGTGTTGTAGACAAAATTATTTTGTAGATGCATGCATGCGTGGAGAACGAATAACAAAGTTTGGAAGCTGTGAGTCATGAGTCTAATGGCTCAAACTCTGCAACAGTGAGACGCAAGAGAATATGTTTTCGTACCAGTTGCCTGACATACTTAAGAGTGTGAAAACAATTAGGCCTTTCTGGAGGGGATGAAAGAACATGAGATTGAGAAAAGGAATAGGATGCTGTATTAGGTATAGAATCGACGATCGTAAGAACATAAGATGATATTATGCAGGCCACTCTTTTATCACCTGTCCACAGCCATTTTTAGTAGGCACTTACGGGCAAGCAGTGAACACCTTAGTCGGAATCTGCAGGAGTAAGTTTTGAAAGGCTGACGGGATCACATTTGACCTCACATCTTTACCGCAGACTGGACACAAATGGCGAGAATTTGGTGGAGTGGTTAGGTGTATTTGCAAAGATATACCTATGTATGAATTGGGCCGGATTTAATGAGAAATAAAAAATACAAGAGAGAATGAAGCAAGTACTTAAGAGGGAACGGACTTTTTGACTCTGCAGTTGATTGTATACTTTCTCCTCAGGATGGGGATATGAGCAACGTTGATTGGAGCAAGTCGGTTTTGTAAGCCGGTAGCAGAATATATTAGTGATTTTGGAGAGTTACCAATTGTACTTGGCAGATTAGAACTAGCGTGAATTCATCAGGCATTTGCTAACATACAGAGGGTTTTCATGCTGAGACACTGCTACTTTTTTGGTAGCAGCAGTGAAATCATCTTCAGGGGATGGGTGAAGACAGAACACACGCAAATTCAGCCAGTACGATAAAGGAGTGCGAAACGGACGTGGCAGTGCGTCGGTGTAAATTGATGCAGCCTGGTAGTGATTTGAACATTCGGAGCAATAGTAGCCTCAAATGCGTCTGTGTTGTGTCGTGATCAACCCCTTAACTAGCAAATCTACTCACTCTACTCCACATACGGGCATTCGTTCTCATTCCTCCAATTACATCTCAACTACGTCAAATGACTAACTGCAAGGCCAACTCCAAACACAGGTGGAATTGCAGATGTTTTTGTTGTGGGATGCAGTCTCCATTCTGCAATTGTGAGCATCAGCCCCCTTCACATTTTGTACTATTTTATGATTGACTAATACCTCAGTAGATAAATACGTCTGTAATTCCGCCTCGGAGAGATGCAACCGGTAGATTTGTAAATGCCTAAAGTAGTGGCTGGAATGTTGAAGAAGATTTTTCTATTTTGCGGGAATTTCATCAACACACCGAAGCCTGAATTCGACAGGGCTGTACATGACTGTCAATTTGCATTATGTCCTTATTAACCACAACGAAACGAATGCCCACCTTTCAAGTGTCGGAAGTGGAGTTGCTACTTTTCCATACGACTTTGAATAGATCTTTATCATCATCTGTAGCACGATAATGCAACAGTGGTTTTGATTTTCCTGTTATTAGTTACTTGACTCATCCACAAAATACAACTAGAGTGGGAGGTCGAAAAATGAAGTGAGCCGCCCATTTTTCCCTAATGAGTAAATAAAGAGATCTTTCTAAATATGCTTTTTAGGGTTACACGAAAGATCGCAAAGCATAAAAACAAACAAAGTTTACCAGAACCTGTACATTCCTGGTGTGGTGCTTGACCACGAAGTAATCTCTATAATAGTGTCGCAATATAGTACTGCCTTCTCCCTATTTTTACAGTCCTACGGCATATATCTTAGTTACCTTTACCGTAAATTAGTGGATTCCATTTAAACTAGGTTCCGCTAAACCAGCAAAGGACACAGCCCAGCTCTAAAGCCAAGTTCTGACGATAATACCCACATCGCCCACATTTGCGGAAGAGTGTTAAATGTGCACGGCAGGATGTCATTTCACAAAGTTTGTGGATGTAATATATGGACTAGATGATGGTTTGAAAAAGCAGTTATCGAGGAATTCAACACCCTCCTGGCGACTTGGGAGGTCAGTGTGTACAAGTAACATCAGTGGCAAATCACCAAGAAGCGGTAAAGGGAAAAGGAAAAAGGCGACTGAAAGATAAGCCATTTTAAGTTGTGTTAGGGGAAGAAGAGTATCACGTTAAGCGTGTGAAATGAAAGTTGTAACAATGTTTATGACAGTTAATGAAGTGTTTATTCATTGAGATCTCCTTGGGCAAAATGGTGCACCAAAACCACAGCAAACCACCAGATTACCGTGTTTTCTCCTGATGGACATTTGTTTCAAGTTGAGTATGCCCAAGAAGCGGTCAAAAAGGGGTCTACTGCCGTAAGTTTTATAGAACAAGGGTAATTTTTTAGGTTGGCGTAAAAGGTGCAGACTGTGTAGTGCTTTGTGTTGAGAAAAAAGCTACGACTAAACTCCAAAATGACAGGACTGTTCATAAAATCTCTCTTCTTGACGAGCATATAGCGGTCGCTTTTGCAGGGCTCACTGCCGATGCAAGGATCCTTATTGACAGAATGCGAATTGAGTGCAAAAGCTACCGCTTAACCGTCGAGGATCCTGTCTCTGTGGAATACATTGCTCGACACATGGCACAGTTGAAGCAGAAGTATACTCAAAGCAACGGTCGTAGACCTTTCGGGGGGCCGCACTCCTGTGTGGTGTAAATCAAGATGGCTCTACTCACCTTTACCAGACCGATCCTTCAGGAACCCATTTTGAATGGCTGGTACAACTTTGTTAATTAACAACTCTCTGGGTTGTAGGCCAATGCAATCGGTAAGAATTCGAAGGCCGCGCGTGAATTCTTGGAGAAAAATTACTCAGAAGCTGCTGTCACAACACAGGAGGCCACCATCAAACTAGCCGTTAAGGCTCTGTTCGAAGTTGTGCAGACCGGTGCAAAGCACATGGAATTGGGGGTAATGAGGCGAAGATCAGATTCCAAACCTGGAGAACCCATTGTGGAATGGAAGGTGGATTGGTTTATTTGTTTGTAAATGCATTTAGCTTATAAGATGCATGACTTTCACTGAACATGATTGTGCTATTCCGGAATTTGTCTACATAATCTAATGTAGCTCACCAATTTACGTATGATCCAATGGAATATTTATGTTATACAATTTCTTACTAACTGCATCCGACTTCTATTCACCTCAGTAGCTTTACAAGGATATCATTTTCCTTTGTTTGAAATGCGCTAACTGGAATTTGTTCTCCAAATTTCTTTTCCATTTTTGTGTTTTTGACGTGTTTGTGTTGTTTCGAGGATTAAATTTTGCCGATATTATTTCATGTCTAGTGAATTACTTATAAATGATGCTAGCACATAAACCCTAGATACCCAACCTTTAGGGACATTTGAGTTGCCTTTTTGTGTTTAAAGATGCAAAGAGCAAGCGTTTGGCTAGCTTTATCGGCGACTCGTAACTTTTCATGTAATAAATCCCCATTTTCGTTAGCCCACCATGTGGTGAATTAAAATGACCCGTGATTCCATTAATCAGTTCGTGTATTTTTTTATCTCCATGGTTGTCAAAGCGGTGAGGAGGCGTATTGGTGCCTGTCGCTTGTGTTTCGTTAATTTCTTCAATGCTGCTACTTACCGAAACACAGCACTTGTGATGGTCCTCAAAGCCAAGTGTCTTATTTCTTGTTTATTTTTCAGTCTTACTAGTTAAGTGATATTTTTGCTTATTCTTCAACTTCATGTAAGCAAAAAGGAAAGCCTTGTAGATGGTTATTTTGCGCAAATATGCTTAGAAATGTTTTGGTAACAGGCAGACTCAGTGACACCAGAAGTGTATTTAATGGTTTCAGCTCACAGATGCTTCCCTGGTATCTGTGATTTATGATTTTTCTTGAATTGAGGCAGGGCGAACAGTGCGATAACTGTTGGTACTCGCCAGTAATTAGTACACTTAATGTAGCACTGGAAATAAAGGTGTTCCATTGAGGGTCTTGGAGCTTAACAATAGTACACTGGACATGTTCGTATTCAAAAATTATACTATTCACCATAATTCCTACCGGCTCTTCGTGTCATTTGCTGAGTTTGTTGAGCAAATCAGCGTAAACTAGTCCTTTGTGATGGTTTCTCTTCTCAAAATCAAGTGTTTGTATTTTGTTTCAGGCATCAAAATAACTTTGCACATGCAATGCCGTTATTACTTGTGTCGGTGTTGATAAATTTGAGAGCCTAAAAGTATGCTCACTATGGGAGCATTGGATACTCTAAAGCGCATACATAACACTGAACGCTGTGAAAATCGATGCAGTACTTTAAAAAACATCCGTTTGCCCACGGACTTGACCCTTCTTGTACTTTGTCTTTTGGATAGATGCTTACAACGGAGGAGATTGAGGAGTACGTGAAGGCGATTGAACGGGAGCGCGAAGAGGAGACGGAGAAAAAGAAACAAAAGAAGGAGGCTTCCGCATCTGGCAGTAGCTTTTAGGCAAAGAAAACTTGCCAATGATAAAAAATGGCTGTTTGTTATCAATACTGATTTGCGTTTTTTTTCCTTTTTTGGGGTAAAAGCGATTTTGAATGTCTCAGTTACTCTTGACAGTTTAGGCCGCAAAAACGTAGACATTACTGATGGAGCTGGCGCGCTTAGGGACATAGGTGGACGTGACTCGAGGTTTATAGACCCATAAAATGGCGGGTGGCATTCAGCTTCGAACCTTATCCTCGTCTTTCGTCTACCCGGTGAGTACTTTATGACGACCTCATGCGTGGGTCAATGGCGTACCTTCCTGTCGCACCTCCGCGCAGTCGGTTGTAGTTATTTAAGATCATCGTAACTTCTTAGGCATGGAATAGTAACGATGCAATAGTACGGTTTAACTTTACGGACTGGCGATACATTAGTTTAACATGCTGTGAGCCTCAACCGCTGTCTTCTTCCTCGCTAATTCGCGTCAAGCATTGCAGCATCGCTTGGATAATAAGGCTACTTAAATGTTGCTGCAGTTCCGTGCTTGTTTCGGTGATTATCAAGTTAGGTGTTTTGCTCTCTCTCCTAGGTAATGTATTTCGAGAGTATTTGCTGTTCATGGAAACTGATGCAGATGCTTTTTAACATGGCAATTAACAGGAACGGCATGAAAAGCCAGGGACATCATATCCCTAGTTGAAGTTGGTAGTACACTTTTAAATACGATTTCACTGGGACTAGTGCCTGTAAGGATGGCCTGCGAGACAAAAATGTTTCTTATTCATGCCACAAATATGCTTGTGGGGGAATCGAAAACGGCTGCGGGTACTGGTGGTAATAACCGCCTATGGCATAATGTTAGGTCACAGTATAATTTGGCTGTCAAAACAGAATCCTGCATATTCATTGCTGTTCATTTTTAATGCAATAGAAATATTTCTTTTGGCGTGTTTCTCTGCATAGGAGTACGGGCATAGACCGGATAATGCTCATCACTGGCTAGATGCCCTCGCTGGACCTAGCTGCCGCTTGATCACTTTCGATCCCAACTAAGTGCGCACTTCCTCCTTCCTTTTAAAAATGAAAATATTTACAAAACCCACCTATTTATAATTTTACAACGCTTTTGAAAATTAGAGGGGGTAATGTTGTTCATAATGTGAGCTCGAGCTAGCAGCGATCGTTCAAAGCTGAAATTTGTAACTCCAAATTTCGAGTTGGAATTGGGAACCTTGTATGAACTTGTAAATACCTGCCGCATCTCCCCGGTATAAAGGTAATATTGAGGCTTTCTAGGGTCAACTTGTGGTTGTGTCGACTGCAGGACTGGCTTCCGGACAAATGGACCAGGTTAATTGGAAATTCGTGTATCCTAGCCGTCGGCAGTATAGGGTCCGCAGATCGATGTAGCAATCGGATTTGGTGGAGTCCTGGTTCCTTATGTCCCAATGATTGACAACCAAACTTAAAAACCCCATTAGTGAGCTTTTATACATAAACAATACAATACTCTGACGATATATCGTGCTACTATTCATTAGTTGAAGATAGTTCTACACTTATGCAAAATTTCACGCTAACATAAATGAAAAATTGTCTTGTACATTACACAAGAATTAAAGTAAATTAATGCAAATTGACTAAGCACTTGCGATGAATTTGTAACGTCCGTGCTACACTGAAGCTGCAGTTAGCTAAAGTACGGTCACGTCGCTAGAAGAAAGAGAAAAGGATTTTATTTTGGTACGTTAGTTTGATAGTTCGTTTAGCTTCCCTTTTGGGTACCTAATTTCCCACAGATTGAGATTCTGTTTCGTCGTCTGTCCTCCAGGCCCTGCCAGAAGCCCCAGCTCCTCCTCTATATGTCGGTGCCTTAACTTCTACCACGGTAACTATATGTGATTACTTTACATGAGTCAAATGTACCATCCCAACACTTCCCTGAAGACGAAAGAAAGCATAGTACTAGGGTAGGCTGCCTATTATTGACTTACGGAAGGGCTGAGGGAGGGAAAGGCCAGGCCACCCAGTGACTGTATACTCTCGGAGCCTGGAGTAGCCGTGGAAACAAAACAGAATTAAACAAATAATCAAAGCGTTGCATAGTACCTTTCGACGTCCCCATTGGTTAACCCGCGTCGGCTGGCATAACGTAGCCGGGGCTGTAAGAAAAAGACCCACGAATCTACCGCTTCAGTTATCGAAGATGCGTTCAATTGGGAAGATATTTGACTACAAAGCCAAAGCAATTCCACTGGATCTGGAGTTTTGACCCGTTTGGAAATTGTGCTAAAGGAAGGGGGAGAGGTGTGCAGACCGTCACTCATGTCCATCGTTAGTAGTAAGAAAACTGGCCTAAAGGCAGTCATTGGAAAAGGACGATGTCTTAAATAGTTTTTTTTGCAAATAGGGTTGTACATCTGTTTTATCTCGCCAATCCATTCTTACTTTACAGCTACCCAGCCATACCTATCTGGATTCCATCTAGGTAGTAAAGAGGCGAATTAAGTATAGTTTGTTCACTTCATTGATATCCTCATGCAGGCACCGTACGTAACCCCGTAACGAACTATTTCAATTGTTTCGCGGCTAGTGGCACTTCAGGAGTTAATAGCGTTCCTGTAGAACACGGGACTAGGGTTGTTTCCAAAGGTAGGCGTTTTTAAACCCTTTTATTAAGGATAGTCGCAGATACCCCTTCTTCAGATAAATCAAGGCTTAGCATTTAGTAATAGAACCCAGGGCTGTTGTCCTTTAGCATTAAGTTCCCCTTCCGCCTTCTCCGCCTCGTCCCTGAATTAGTAAGAACCACAGTACTGGGGGGGGGGAGGGGAGGGGGGAGAAAGTGTATCGCCGACGTAAAGTGGGGATGGATGACTACTGGCATGACCCAGAGTCCGTGCTTTAAGTGCGCGTGAAAACAAAACGCATAGTTAAACACTCATTTAAAGCATTGCACTCGTTTAACACTCAGCAAACTTCTTTATATTCTGCCATGTATTGAGCTAACCTAAAGCAGAAGTCAGTTTTAAACTAATGACACATTACCTCCTTCAAAATACACAAGAGGAGGAACCACTTGACATTTAAGTTGAGTATTTCGAAAGCTGGAAAGTGATATCAAAAACTGCCTTCAAAATATAATTTACGGGTTTTAAATTTCACTGGATTTGTTAACAAGCCTACATGCATAAAGTTCTGGACCACCTGAAGAATAAGACGTAGAGGGGATTTGCTACCATGATACGGGCATACATATTAGGTAAAATCAGACTTTTAATCATTTTTTGACATTCATTACTCCCTTACTCAATTAATTTGTTAACTTTTGATACCGACTTAATTGCAGAAGAAGCCAAGTTCACGAATGCGACTGCTGCGATGACCATTTTTAAACCTACAAACATAGAGGCAATTTTCATTTTTCATTGATATCATCCATACTCTGGGTTTAACCTGTGGTGTACAACTTCTCCGCTGGCATAATCTTATTGCATTGGTTTGTGTAATTACGCAACCCTTCAAAGTATGGCAGACCGTCGAGCTTGCCTTAGATACAGAAGGATAAATAGTAATATCGATGTACAGACGACTGGCACGGACCGAATATCATGCCACCTTAGCAGAAGCACAAAGGCGGAGTCATAAGTGTCTGTAAAACCATAACGAAGAGTTAAACAAATACTTCTAGTGGAATACAATCATCCTCGCCTTTTGAGCGTCGCCCTTGGAGCTCCCATTGGTTAACTTCCCTTGTTGGCCATCACAGTGACCGGTGCATTTGCTGTTGAATTCACGTGCAGCTGAGAAGAAGTTTGGCTCCAATGCCACTGCTCCCCATGTCAATCCTACTGGATTTGGAGATCCAGCCTGTTTGGGAACTCGGGTCTAAAGGCGGTCATTTAATGAAATCCGGGATTTAAGATTAATTTCGCGGAGATAAGTTGACGTGTCTATTCCCGCTGTCACTTTATTCTCACTCCAGTGCTGCTCAGCCATACACTGCCTGGCTTCTATTCATCTAGCAGAGGGGTGGAGGAGATAACCCGCGGTCACTTAACCAACACATCTATACGAGTACCGCAAACAGCTTCGCGACATCGATTGGGCTTTTAATAACAATCCTACAGAACACAGTACTTGAGAACTCACCGAAGGTAAATGTTATTTTCAATCCTTTCGTAAGGAGTCATCACATATTCTCCTAGTCACGTTAGGGCTTAGTAATAGATCTCAAGGTAGCTGTCCTGTCATCGAATTCCACATTTGTCTCCTTAAATACACTGCCTCAAGTCGTCCCTGAAGTCGAAAGAGGTTGCAATACTAGGGGAGAAGTTGCGTCGCCATCGTAAAAAATGGAATTTGTGTCGACTGCCGTGGCTCAAGATCATGCCGCCAAGCCGAAGTACAAAGAGTGGGTCTTACTTGCCCACAAACCCGTAACAAAGAGTTAAACAAGTGTTCGAAATATTACACCTTCTTAGTTCTTCTGTTTTGGAGTACTCAGATATTTGGGAATTCTATTCGTTGTTCTCTAGGTTTTGAATAGCAGCAACTTTAGCACTTTATCCAACGATCTCGACTTGCCATGACATTCGTTAGGTCTCTTCTAAGCACAAAGCAACACTTTTGGTCTTATTAACATAAACACATATTTGCGTATCAAGCAGTACTGATTTCAGGAATCACGCTTACATTCAAGAGGGAAACAGTCGGTCTGCTCTACATGATGTTATGATCAGAAATTGAGAACTGACAACTTCTCACTACCAAGTACTAGCATGCCAAAGACTTTCTTTTTATCTAGGTGAAGCAATTGTTTCAGGGCTTCAACTAAAAGAAGATTCGCAGATCACCGTCCCCTACCAAGCATTCTACTGAACAAGATTCCCCGTTGGGCACATTGGCCCTGGGCGAATACCACCATCCACCGATCAGCTTGCCCTTACGGTGATGTGGTTACAGCTCGTTCGCTGCAAACGAACCTGAGATGCACTTCAAAGGCAGTAGTGTTAGCATTGTTTGCATTCCTGATATGACATCGACGATGGCAAAATTGAAACCTCCTCGATCATCTTGCATCTTCTGTGTTTCATTCCACACCTTAATTCGCTTCCAAACTGCAGATCACTGGGCGTGTAGGAAAGCGCTATTTCGAACCTCTGTGGCTAGCTACGTTAAGGTGTTCAGCAGTTGTGCGGTGAGAGAGATTCCCATGAAACGGCAGTCCATTAACTGTCACGATACCATTCAAAACAACCTCTTGCAGTGGCCGAGTGTGTGGCCCTCACCGAAAGCCTAAAATATGCTCAATTCGGTTAATATATCAGTTGTTTTATCTGAGTAATCTTCAAAATTGATTTCAAATTTATTGTCTATTTGAAAACCAGTCGCGAGATATATGCCAATCGGTAGAAGAGATGTAGATATCAAAACACTAAGCTAGAAGTGAAAATTTAGATGTGGAGACTGGAATTCAGTCACAACGTACAATTAATCTCTCACAGAAACATTGGAAGAGATGCATAATCTGTTCAAAAGAAGTCGTTTAATATTTTCGCCACTTCGGACCCCTACGCCTGGTTCTAGACTCTGGAATTTAGAAGACTGGATGGAGAACGGCAACGTGTAGTGCGATTAGGTGGAATTTTACCAATGATCAAGAATTCCCAAGAGATTTGGGGCCTGCTTGATCCTGGCAAACAAATGGGGCGTCCTCAATTATGCCTCTGGTTCAGTCAAATGTACTCAAGCAAACTTAAATTGTACTGCCGGCCCTTTGCCTTCGGCACCGTCTTTGGTACTCTCAATGAGGTTTGGCTCTTCCTACGGTATTTCCGGCGTACTTTCTTTGGTTTGCATGAATATTTTTTTCTTGCATCCCAACTGCTATGTTCTTCAAAAAGACGCTTGTCATTTTCATTAACCGCTGTAGGTTGTTCACGGATCTGTGCACTGGAGACCAAGTAAACCGTCGATAAGATGACTTTATCCATTTTCGCTCCAGGCGTGTTGACATATAAGCCAATGAGGCTGCACTGAGTCTCCTTCTTGGTGGACGTCAGGTTAGCTACGATTGCCGTAATGTATTTTTGTCCACCATAAAATCAACATAGTCTCAGCTCTTCATAGCGTCGTGGTACGTACTCTGGATTTTGTGGGTTTACATTGCCAGACATGGTAAGAAACTCCTACCCAATGCTCTTATTCCGCTGCAGATAAGCATTTTAAATGGCCAAGTGGCAATAAACTAGTGGACGGCTGCCCCGTACACGAGACGACACCGATCCAGGCAGGCGTCCCCACCCTGTAGCCAGACATCCCTAGTGAAATCTTTTACTATCCCGATCAGAGTGCCTCCAAAGAATTTTGCAACACAACGAAGATAAACGAAACCATAGAACTCATCGGGCAGCTTGACGACTTCGATAAAATGGATATTCGCCTTTGTCAATTGGGCAAATGTCTAGCTTCATTTTGACCTTTACCATTGAGCAACGGACTTGACTCCCCATTTTCATTGCTGCAGAAATTACCTTTGCTGACACTGGGCAAGTAATAATGGCAGAGTTTTCAGCACACACGGTGCAAGGCTGGCCTTCTCTTTCACTCCCACTCTTCCTCATGTCCTTGCAAGGGCATCTGCGTTGCCTCATAGACTACTGCAATCCGTGGCATTGAAGGAGCCTCCGAATTCGGCTTCTCTACATAACGTGAACACATGGAACTCCTTCTTTTTAACGTTTGCATTCTTGAGGCAGGAACACCAGTGAGTCAACTAATTGGAACTATTGTAAAATGTGGCTGAGAAACGGCTAAATGATGAACCTTGAATTGAAATGCCTCAAATTGCAGGGTAAAAAATGCTGCTGTTGCTTACTCGTTCATTCGTGGCTAAGATGTGAACTAAAGATGTGAACACATGACCCAGGTTGGCCATAGTAGATCTGTGAGGGCTGTGTCATGGCAGAAAGGGACATTACAACTGGAGGAGCTGTGCGGTAAATGAAAGCACGTCTGCGCCATCTGCGCGTTAAGCATTCCACTCCAAGTATTCCTCACAATCTGTAGGAAGAACTGCCTACACTCCTCAACTCTTGAGACTGCATCAATCCAAATGAACTTGCCATCTATACCGTAAATGTTGAGGCGATTATTGGTTAGCATTTTCGTGCCGTTTGACGAGGAGTAATGTAAGGCGATGCTGAGATCGGGAGTTAGCAAATACTCCCATCTTCTGCAGGTCCAGGTGGATCAGAACAAATGCCGCTTGTAGTCGTATTATCACTGTGTGGTAAAAGAACGTTGCAAAGGAGGTAGTAGAAGGAATTCACAAAGTATGTCGATGATCAAGATTTCCTTTTACTTCAGGGACTTATCTTGTGCTTAAGTCCAATGTTTCCCACACATTTTCCCTATCACTAAGACTCGATTTGAAAATGGAAGAGTTGATGATTTACCTGATGGCGTGATGTCGGTGCAAAGGCTCAAACACGGGTCGGTTTGCATAGTAGAGTGATGCCAGTCAGAATCCCCCAGTCAATGATGACGAAGGCCTCGATTTGGCGAGCGCATGGCACGACGAAATTCACATTGACACCCATGATATCGGTAGACGTGTGCAGAAATAACTCTCTGGGCATTATCCATGAGTACTTTGGTGAGGTACATTTGAAAATTTGGCGAAGAATATAGCATGCGCTTATTTTTCATCATAACTACTGTTGTCTTTTGAATCCTACAGCATTCATTATTAGAAGAAGTGTTCATCACTAAAACCTTCTCAGCCTATTTCGCCTGAGTAGATGGTGTGGGTAATATGGTGTAACGTAGTACGAGCGTTGGAGCAGTGTGATACAACGATGCCTGGGTGGAGGGGTCATCACCAGTTGACATTTTGGTTAGTTAGTGTAAATCCCCTGAGTTTGTCGACGCCCGACAAACTGATTGAATCTGTTTTCATCTTAAGAGCCACAAACCCAGTGGACTTTCGAAATCAGGTTTTAGAAGTAGCTGCCAAAGTAAGAACCATACCAGAAAGGAATGTTGCAGTAGCTGTCTACCTGGAGCCACTTGCGTGAACAAACTCGATTCAAGGAATGCCTTCCCTTGGTAGCAAACTAACTCAATGTTTAAATGTTTGAAGAACCGCTTGCATTTCTAGGTATCAAATGGAGTCCATACCACCAAGTAAATATTCCAGTGTTAATTGGCGAGTTGAATGACACTGCAACGCTTTGATTTCTCGTTCAAAATGGCGCCTGTTTGATCCTGAGGGACCAATGGGGCCTCCTCAATCATGCTTTTGATTCAGTCTGATGTATCCAAGCAAACGTGAATTGCATAACCGCTCCTTTGCCTTCGGCACCGTCTTCAATACTCCCCCTTAAGTTTAACTCTTTGTACTGAATTTCTGTCAAAACTTCTTTGATTTGCACGAACTGCGATGTTCTTCAAAAGGACGCGTTCCATTTTGATTAACCACTATTGGCTGTTCATGGATCTGTGTATTCGAGACCAAGTAATCTGTTAATAAGATGACCTTTGTCACCCGAAATCCATCTTCACTCCACGAGTGTTGGAATATAGGCCAATGAAGCTGCACTAGGCCTTCAACTTGGCAGACGTCAGGTTGGCTGCCATTGCCGTAATACACTTTTGTCCGCCATAAAATTGACATTGGTATTTAAGCGCCGGGTCGGAAGTTTGTCTCAGCTCTTCATTCCTTCGTAGTGGGTACTCTCGATTATTTTGAGTTGACGTTTCCAAACATGGCAAGAAACTCATAGCTAATGCTCTTATTCCGCTGCAGATGAGTATTTTAAATGGCCAAGTGGCAATAAACTAGTGGACGGCTGCCCCGTACACGAGACGACACCGATCTGGGCATAAATCGTCATCCTGCACCTGGACGTCCTTAGTGAAAGCTTCGAATAACCGGGTTAAAGTGCCCCAAAGGGAATTTACAACACAATAAAGGTAAATAAAACCAAAATCTCCATTTGGCAGCTTGTCGACTTTGATGAAATGAGTATTTATCCTCTTCAAATGGATAAATAGTTAGCTTCATTTTGACCTTTAACATTGAGCAACGCACTGGAATCCGTATTTTTATAGCTAGAAAATTCAGCTTTGCTGACACCGAACAATTAATATCAGCATTGTTTGCAGCAAACAGGGTGCGAGGCTGGTTTTCTCTTTCACTTAAACTCTTCCCCATGACCTTTCAAGGGTACCTGCGTTGTCTCATGGATTACTGACAGCCGTGACATTGAAAGAGCCTCCAGATTCGGCCTCTTATCGTAACGTAAACACATTAAATTCATTCTTCTTAACACTTGCATTCTTCAGACAAGAACACCAGCAAGTCATATGGTTTGAATTACTGTAAAACGACGTCATTCTTTAGGAAAAGGTAGCTGAGAAACGATTGAATGATGGACCTTGAATTGAAACGACACATACTGAAAAAAACATCTGCATAGTGCAAAATGCCGCTGCTACTTACTTGTTCCTAAGTGTTTAAGATGTTTGCCATAGTAAATATGGAAGGATTGTGTCATAGCAGAAAGGAACTTGACAATTGGAGGTGGTGTACGACAAATTAAGCCACGTCTGCGCCACCTGCGCGTTAAACATCCCGCTCAAATTATTCCTCATGATCTGTAAGAAGTATTGCATATCCCTCTCAACTCCTGAGACTGCATCAATCCAAATGAACCTGCCATCTATACTGTAAATATTAAGGCAATTCTTAATAAGCACTTTTGCACCGTTTGACGAGGAGAATTGTAACGCAACGTTTAGATCTGGATTTAGTAAACACTCCTGTTTCCGACAGGTCCATGTAGAACAGAACAAATGCTACTTGTGATTGTATTATCATGAGAGTGGCCCCCAGCTCTTCGTCTGTTGGCAGCACTCACAGTGCTGTACCGGTAGCAGCAAAACGTCAACGTGATGGAAGGTCAAATGCTGCAGGTAGGAGTCTGTGAAGACCCCCTACCTTCGCCATCCATCTCACTCCCGTGTTCTACAGGAATTCCATCAGCAACTGAAGCCACATTAACCGTAAATTATTATTATTATTTGAAGCGTTCATTACAAAGCCGTTTACCCGCATCTGCGTTCCAACAAAACTATTCTGAACACCGCATTCAATTAAAAGACTGTTTTGAGGTCAGTGCTCTTACTGCTAGCGGTGCAGAAAGGAGATAAGTGGAACTTGCCCTTCCACCCTCCCTCCATCAGCGCAGTTTTCTAACAGGACGGAAGCCCAAATCTAGTAGGAAAGCCAAGTGTTATCATCGACGTTGCAGCAAAGTGCCATCTCAGTTGTTCACAAATTCAATAAACAACACAGTTGAGTCTAGAGTGTTATTCTTGATGCGATAACTAACGCAGAAGTGTATCTAAGGGGAAGTGCGGAGACGATGCCCAGAGGATGAGAGGGTGGTTATGTAGTACAGTGCTTGTTCGTTTAAATCCTTATTTGGGATTTGCGGGTACGTAAGTCTCCACCATTGTACATTCACTGGCAGCATGGCCTCCGAACCACGCCCGTAGCCCCCACTCCCGTCCCTTCGGTGCATCGGGCAATGTACACTCTGTCCTACGATTATAACCTTTTAATCTATTAGACAAACTTTTAGCTCTACAATACTTTCACTCTCCTCTGTTTCATATGTAGCAAATTTGAAGGTGAAAAAAGTCATTAGGAATGTTAAACTATATAGAGGCCTGAATTTTCTCAACATGAAGTTTTTCATCATTGAGTTGTCAGCGCTGCTTCTTCCTAGCTCCATAAGTTACTGTTGCTATGTTGCATCAAAAGCATGCATCAAAGGTGCGTTTTCACGCAGCATATTTGAAATGTGCCGGTCCTATTGATTGGCCTTAAAGCTCTTCAAAATTGGGGGAATTTGCGACAGCAAAAACAAAGCACCGGCCCTCGAAAATGAACACCCTTAAATGTAATTGTTTCATTCTTTTATTTACAGCAACAATAACGCACTTTTTGATGCGAATGCAGGTGCGGGTTTTGCGTTTTGCCTGGCACAGTAGTCCCAGTAGTCAAGTAGATTTGGCTCGACGTAAATATCGTCCATAGCTCCATCTGATTTATTGTGGGAGTGTCGAAATTCAGCCTCATCAGGGGAAATAATGACACATATTTGTAAGACATTTTGTGGGTCCTAGGACTCCATTGTTGGAAATTTCAAGCTGAGATACAAGTGACAGTTGATGGTGTGAGGATACATAAAAGTTTTCAACGAAACTATTTAATTATTTGCAGAAAGTTTAACTCGGATTATATTCAATCCACTAAATTCTTATTATAGTATCTTGCACCGGAATTAATTCATCACCTGGAAAAGCCACCTCAATTGAGAAACCTCACTATTTACGGACTAGCCTTAAGCATATGGCATGCAGCGCATTCCATATGTTACACATTAGACGCCACTTGCTGTGGTTGTGAGCTCGTCAACCTTGACAGCGTGGAATCGACTGGTTGCTTACTCCTACTTTATTTTAGACACAATGGCCAGGCTTATTTGTGCCTTGGTTTTGATAACACTTGTTACCTCTGAAACTCCAACAGAGCAGGAGCGCAAGGCTCTTCTTGATTTACACAACAATAAACGAGCATCTGTAGAACCCTCCTCTACGAATATGATGGAAATGGTGGGTTTCTCTTTTGTGCGAAAAATACAGCTACACGCCTGCCCACCTTTTGCATTATCATAAATGAATTCCTTGAAGCACCTTAAGTTAACTGTGTACTTTCTTGTGCTGTATCAGAGGCAGCAAGTAGTCACGGCTGATGGTAATCTTGTGGCATGTTCTTAAAGGTGTACAGTGCAATGCTGGAAAAGGTGGCAGCTGACAGGGTAGAGAAGTGTATATGCGCACACCCAGATGTGAAGGAACACCCTGAATACGGGGATTACGGGCAAAATCTTGCACTGTCAGGAGGTTCTAGTCGCGATTTGGTCAAGGTAGCGACTGAGTGGTGGGAAGAGGTGAAGGATTGCAGCTATGATACAGCAACACTTGTGTGCCTGATAAAGACTGTGGGCATTACACCCAGGTAAGCCGATTACTTTCAGGTAAAAAAGGAATACAGCTACTCCATTAGCTTGCAATTTACTGAATGTTCAACTTCTGTTGATTTAAAATGAAGGCTGTGTGGCCAAATGAGCAACTTATGTACTATAAACTCCTATTTTGCGTACTGGATACGTTATCTGTCATGAGCCTCATGGAAATGGTGTTTTCTCTGTGAAAAGTAGATGGCGTGGGCGACGTCCGAGGAGGTTGGGTGTGCATTCCAACAGTGCGATGCCATTACACCAGAGTGGCCAAAGCCTATCTTCCTCATGGCGTGTCAGTATAAGCCACCGTAAGTGAGATAATACAGAATTGTTTTCAGCGAGAATTGTGGACTGGTAAATCATCCTGATGTCTTTGTTTCAGGGGTAATTATATAGGTGTGAAACCGTATACAAATGGTACTAGTTGCAGTCAATGCCCACCTGGAACCACGTGTGTGAACAATCTTTGTTCCAAGGGAGGATCTCATACTGCAGCTGCAATGTCCTCTGCCTCTATCACTCGGGTGGGAAAAATCTGGTGGTTTGCTGTGGTTTTGGTGCACCATTTTGCCCAAGGAGATCTCAATGAATAAACACTTCATTAACTGTCATAAACATTGTTACAACTTTCATTTCACACGCTTAACGTGATACTCTTCTTCCCCTAACACAACTTAAAATGGCTTATCTTTCAGTCGCCTTTTTCCTTTTCCCTTTACCGCTTCTTGGTGATTTGCCACTGATGTTACTTGTACACACTGACCTCCCAAGTCGCCAGGAGGGTGTTGAATTCCTCGATAACTGCTTTTTCAAACCATCATCTAGTCCATATATTACATCCACAAACTTTGTGAAATGACATCCTGCCGTGCACATTTAACACTCTTCCGCAAATGTGGGCGATGTGGGTATTATCGTCAGAACTTGGCTTTAGAGCTGGGCTGTGTCCTTTGCTGGTTTAGCGGAACCTAGTTTAAATGGAATCCACTAATTTACGGTAAAGGTAACTAAGATATATGCCGTAGGACTGTAAAAATAGGGAGAAGGCAGTACTATATTGCGACACTATTATAGAGATTACTTCGTGGTCAAGCACCACACCAGGAATGTACAGGTTCTGGTAAACTTTGTTTGTTTTTATGCTTTGCGATCTTTCGTGTAACCCTAAAAAGGCAATATTTAGAAAGATCTCTTTATTTACTCATTAGGGAAAAATGGGCGGCTCACTTCATTTTTCGACCTCCCACTCTAGTTGTATTTTGTGGATGAGTCAAGTAACTAATAACAGGAAAATCAAAACCACTGTTGCATTATCGTGCTACAGATGATGATAAAGATCTATTCAAAGTCGTATGGAAAAGTAGCAACTCCACTTCCGACACTTGAAAGGTGGGCATTCGTTTCGTTGTGGTTAATAAGGACATAATGCAAATTGACAGTCATGTACAGCCCTGTCGAATTCAGGCTTCGGTGTGTTGATGAAATTCCCGCAAAATAGAAAAATCTTCTTCAACATTCCAGCCACTACTTTAGGCATTTACAAATCT
The DNA here is from genome assembly GCA_000469725.3 of Echinococcus multilocularis. NCBI lineage: Eukaryota > Metazoa > Platyhelminthes > Cestoda > Cyclophyllidea > Taeniidae > Echinococcus > Echinococcus multilocularis. Next base: position 45,129 of record LN902353.1, on the reverse strand, counting down.
ACCGGTTGCATCTCTCCGAGGCGGAATTACAGACGTATTTATCTACTGAGGTATTAGTCAATCATAAAATAGTACAAAATGTGAAGGGGGCTGATGCTCACAATTGCAGAATGGAGACTGCATCCCACAACAAAAACATCTGCAATTCCACCTGTGTTTGGAGTTGGCCTTGCAGTTAGTCATTTGACGTAGTTGAGATGTAATTGGAGGAATGAGAACGAATGCCCGTATGTGGAGTAGAGTGAGTAGATTTGCTAGTTAAGGGGTTGATCACGACACAACACAGACGCATTTGAGGCTACTATTGCTCCGAATGTTCAAATCACTACCAGGCTGCATCAATTTACACCGACGCACTGCCACGTCCGTTTCGCACTCCTTTATCGTACTGGCTGAATTTGCGTGTGTTCTGTCTTCACCCATCCCCTGAAGATGATTTCACTGCTGCTACCAAAAAAGTAGCAGTGTCTCAGCATGAAAACCCTCTGTATGTTAGCAAATGCCTGATGAATTCACGCTAGTTCTAATCTGCCAAGTACAATTGGTAACTCTCCAAAATCACTAATATATTCTGCTACCGGCTTACAAAACCGACTTGCTCCAATCAACGTTGCTCATATCCCCATCCTGAGGAGAAAGTATACAATCAACTGCAGAGTCAAAAAGTCCGTTCCCTCTTAAGTACTTGCTTCATTCTCTCTTGTATTTTTTATTTCTCATTAAATCCGGCCCAATTCATACATAGGTATATCTTTGCAAATACACCTAACCACTCCACCAAATTCTCGCCATTTGTGTCCAGTCTGCGGTAAAGATGTGAGGTCAAATGTGATCCCGTCAGCCTTTCAAAACTTACTCCTGCAGATTCCGACTAAGGTGTTCACTGCTTGCCCGTAAGTGCCTACTAAAAATGGCTGTGGACAGGTGATAAAAGAGTGGCCTGCATAATATCATCTTATGTTCTTACGATCGTCGATTCTATACCTAATACAGCATCCTATTCCTTTTCTCAATCTCATGTTCTTTCATCCCCTCCAGAAAGGCCTAATTGTTTTCACACTCTTAAGTATGTCAGGCAACTGGTACGAAAACATATTCTCTTGCGTCTCACTGTTGCAGAGTTTGAGCCATTAGACTCATGACTCACAGCTTCCAAACTTTGTTATTCGTTCTCCACGCATGCATGCATCTACAAAATAATTTTGTCTACAACACCCACAAACACACCAACAAATGTAGCATAGCCGCCACCACCTCCACAACACAGCCCACAGTACGTGTACGTCTCTAATAAAGTTTCAGTCAAATGCATCTAAATCCTCGGCCTGAGGTCGACCACAGACTGCTTTCTACGAGAGCGGTTAACGAGAGGAAGAGGGGTCAGAGACTTCTACTTGAGATTTCCATTTGCTTTTTACTTTTTCGTAGGAACGTTTAGCGTTCCCAGTAAAGGTGCGTTAAATTCGAGATTGCAGAAAGTGCATCCACCACCTACTTGTACACAATGGTATTTCTTGCGTACAACAGATTGCTTATTCGCAACATTGTTGAATGTGCAATAGGGAATATGTGATGAGTTGAAAACCACTTGTCCACAAACTAGTATTTAATGTAAATACGCGGAAGTAAAGGGGTGAATGATCCATTTCCAATTTCCACAATCACGTCTGTAGACTCTCACGGGAGAGGCACATGAATTGCTATCATATTTGCTACTAACCAACCGCATTCCACCAGACGGTTGCCAATTTTGACGTTGAAAGATAAAGATATAGACAATGTGCGCTTCGCCCTGTTGCTCTAAATCCCTGATATGCATGTTAACAATGGTTCACTCGCCTATTTGAGAACTGCCTCTTCCATTTAAGCCGCATTCGCATCATGGAATGACACACTGACGCAACCAGTTTCATAAAGTAAATGTGTTGAAGATGCATTTAGAGTGGATGATTTGCGAGACTTGATTGTGGCCTTTGGAATACACGAGAAGGAAATCACACAATTGTGAATAGGCTGGGAATGTTCCATTTTCTATGAAGCTTATTCCTTGCACGTGGTACCCGGCGGATAATTGCCACAACATCCGCCATTCTCCAGTGCCCCGAACCCACGCATTTAGTTTTAAAAGTATAATAACATTGAGCATTTGCTGATTTATGCTTAGAATGCATCATGTGCACTGCATATTGTTACACGCCATGGGAGTCCTCAATCCTTCACTTCGTTTAATTGCACATCCAAGACTGGAAGATGGTGCCTACGCCATCTACTTCCTAAGAGAATTGCAAGTCCTCATCAAGGTTTAGTTGAAAATGCTGGACAATGTACGCTCGCTTAACACCAGTTTTCTTCAACTTACTTTGACTCTGTAGAAAATGGGTTGGCGGAATAGAGCTACTAGGGTTACCTGCATCTCCAAAATGCCGCTGCTGTAAGAATTTTAGAAAGTTTTAGCTGATGGCCCAACTTTTAGACGTTCAAGAGGGTCGTGTTCTTAAGTCCTCAAGCAGAGATGTCCTCCAATCACTTGATCACCACGATCAATCTTTGTTATAGCCAGGGGTAACTAGATCACTGACAGACTTACACCCGGGCAGTCTCCACGCTCTAGCCACCAGGAGCTTGAGGCCTGACCGTAACAATTATCCCTACTTATTACGTCGGTAATTAAGACACCTGCCAGGAGGTCTTATCCACCTACTACCTGCTTGTTGACCTTGATGAAAATCCAGACAACCTCCAATCATAGAAACTCTAGGTTGTGACAACTGGTGACCCCACAGTAATAAAAGTGTTTATCTTAATGATTTCGTGGACCTCGGATCCTTTATTAAACACTTTTGCATCATTTGTTATTGATTACATCATTTCTACAAAAAGACTTCATATTTTGCCAAGAAAAGAAAAACTTTCGGGAATGCTGTAAACTAATTCACTTTTTGGAGATTTGGTGTTATCAGTTTGACACCTGAAGCTACCATAATGCGAAATGAACCTTCAGGCCGTATGACACACTGTCTGGTACTCTAGAAGGTCAAGTGTCCGGATTGACCATACTTGCACTGCCTCTCCCCCTTCACCTCAGTTCTTCCAAACGTTTCTACATTGTCTCATGTGCCACAAAAACCAGTGGCATAAGAGAAGCCTCCAGCTACGGCTTTCCATTATAAAGTAACCACAGGGTCCTCTTTCTTCTCCACACTCATGTGTGCTGTGCTGGTTGGTTTAAATCACTCTCGAATTTTACTGCTTTACAATAGAAAGAAGGAAAAACTGCTAAAAACAGGCATTAAATGGAGGTGATTCAAACCAAGACAAGCACCAATGCAACTTTAACACTCAAAATGTCGCTGTTACTTAGCCGTTCCTAGTGTCAAAAACAGTAAACAAAGATACGGACAAACATCCCAAGTTAGGCACTTCACAGGTTGAGCTGTTGTGTGACAAACTATAGCATCTTTCCCGCATCTCTACCCCAGGCAACGCACTTTCCACCATCTGCCAGAAGTACCTTCCAACCTCCTCAACTCTTGAGATTGCACCGACCCAAATGAACCTGCCATCCATATTGCAACTACTTAGGCACTTCCTGGTTTGCATCTTTATATTGCTTAAGAAGAGGAATCGTAAAGCGGTGTTAAAGTTCTGAGTTAGTAACAACTTTAATTCCTTTTGGGTTCAAATGGAGCAGAAAAAATGCAACTTGTTATTGGAATATAAAAAGGGAGCGGTTGTTGTGCGGTAATAGAACGCTGCAAAGGGAATTGCAAAATGGACTTACAAACGTGCCGATAATGAGTGCAGTTTTCATAGCACAGAGATGTTGGCCAGAATCTCCCACTCACTGGAGAAAGAGGCCTCAGTTTGTCGACAAATCGACATGACCTTGCATTCCACTGAAATGGGTTAGAACAAGAAAAAAGGGGGAATTTTCTCTCTAAAAGGCAATAAAGGCAGCCCTCATATGAAATGTTTGTTCAGGGTTAAAAAGAACAAGACCCACTTATCTTTCGTGGAGGTAACAAATGCTCTCGGTATGTTTTTTTGTGAAGGCCACTGTTTGCTAGCAAATGCATGAGACTTTCCACGAGTTTTAAATTACCAGAAACGATTATTAATTCTGCAAAATTCTATTGTGTGCTACCACCAGAGCTGCGTTTATCCACAAATACCATAATTTTAGTGTGCTTTATGTCCTTATCTATCACAACGAAACTCACCTACACCTTTCAAGTGGGGAAGTGGATTGGCTATTTTTCCACGCGACTTTGAGTAGATCATGATCGTCATCAGTGGCATGATATTGAGGCAAGGACTTTGATGTTCCTGTTATTAGTTACGTACTGCACGCACGAATCACAACTGGAGCTGAAGATTGAAAAATGTAGTAGAGTGCTATTTTTTTCGTGGAGGGTAAAAAAGAGGTCTTTCTAACCATTGCGCCTTTGAGTAAACGCGAGCAATTACGAAACACAACAACAAACACTAAGTTTTGCATGGACGCGCTATTGTAGCCAGAACCTGCACAATTCTAGTGTGGTCTTTGCCACCAATTTAGCCCTCTGATGGAGTCACAATATGGTAATGCTTTCCCCCATTTTTAACACTCCTACCACACTTTCCAGTTACTATATTACGGTTTTCAGTGGTCACCAATTGCACCATATTCCACCACACCAGCGAAGGGCACAGCCCAGCTCAAAAGCACAAAATTTTTGGGCTTGATTGCCCGGTTAAATGTAATGATGACAATTATGTATTTTGCATTTTTGTAGTAATGTTTAGTGTTTCTAGAAAAGGACGATAAATTTGGGATTGCAGCAGGTTTCCTTGACGTTCTTTACTCTCCTACGTTTTACATTCACCCACCGGTGAGTAATCTCTCACTTTGCGTTACAAACCTGCAAAGAGTAGTTATTAGTGATGGGTAAGAGGAGAAGTCGAGATGCGTCTACATCCTCCATTCTCTTTGTCCAAGCGGAATCTGCTCAACAGTCTTTTGAATAAGGAGAGTTAAAAGATTAATCATGCAAGATTATTTCAATGTTACTGTTTACACTTGAAGTAGAAGCACGCTGTTAGGTGTCAAGCCTCCACCAAGTCCATCTTCTACATAATTGTTGCTTGTGTTAATGACGAGAACTATTGTGTAGAGATTCTTACCTTTCACATTCATTCTGCAATGCCACATCTATGTATCTCCTTCTTTTTTGTCCTGCGATGGAATTACACACATGACATGAAAAATAGCTAAATACAACAGGCATTCAGCACATTTCGAAGCTACTGCTGCAGTGAAACAATGTCACGGTCTATAGTCCAGCAGTCCTTAAATTGACCTCAGCGTATACATCACATTTATCTATTCCTGCTACGGTTCACGAGGTATTTTGTGTCGAGTAGCGGAAACAACGCGGATCAGTCAACTTACGCAGGTAATAGTGGGTATTTCCTACAACGTGGCGCGTGAGTTTGTTTCGTGGTTCATGCTTCGGCCCTCGCCTCCTCCAATACACTAACTATAGTAAATATCCATTTTCCCACTCACGGTTATTTTTGCTCGTTTAAACTGAAAAGATAACTTAAATATCTGTTGACTGATTCAAATGTATCAACCCTTTTTGGAACTTATGCGACTCTTCTTTGTACGCTTGATATGATTAGTGAAAAAGAATGCAAAACCACAGACATTTGAGGCATTTGACTCAGATTTCAGTAATGCATGTAAACATGTAGAATGGTGAAAGGATAAAAAAGAAACGTTAAAGTGGTCATGCTGTAATGAATGGTTTGTTTGAGGAGGAAGGGATACTGCTTCATACAAAAGTGATCGACGAGAGGACGAGGGGTCGGGGACTCCTACCTGAGTCGTACACGTACCGTACTGGAGGTGGATGCGGCGGCCGTGCAGGACTTGGTGTGCGGTGAGTAGATTTTATGCAGACGTAAGAATATCTAAAATATACGACCATTTGCCAGACATGGGAGTGAAATACTCAAATGCTGAAACTAGATGATTAAAAAGAGGTGCCTTTCGTACTAGTAGTGTAACATTCCAAAGAGAGCGTGGAAATAAATATGCTGTCTTGGAGTGGAATATCATGCAACTGTGACCTCACATGACAGGACCGCATTTGCTATCGTGAGGAGAAACAGGTGATGCATGCGGCTCATTTTCCTTATCACTCATGCATGGATGGTGTGAGGAGACACTTACAGGCAAGTAGTGAATGCCTTAGTTGATATTTGCAAAGGCAAATTCTGAGGGGCCAATGAGAACATAAATGGCAACATGTCTTCACTGCAGGTTGGACAACAATGACGAGGTGAGAAGAGGGGGCACATATTTTACACTGAATTTAAGTTATACATTCACCAACGCGAGATAATTGAGCAGTGTGATGTAGACAAATTCAAGGCGAATTGGTATAATTAGCACCCAAACTTGGATAGTAATTTCTTATAAATAGGGGGTAGTAATCCAGTGCTTCAATTTAACTAAAATATTACAAAAGAGCAGCCGCTACCTAGTCAAATAGATCTGAAAAGCAGCAAAAAATAAAGAGAGAATTAATTTGGCTTTGTGAACCGGTGACATAAAGTGATAGTGAGCGTGTGAAATCGCTAATCGTTCTTGGAATAGCAGAATTGGTGGAACTAAAAGAGGGATTTGCAAACAAGCAGAGGGCCTCGACGTTAAGGTGCTGCTATAGTACTAGTTGCAGTAGTGACATCAGCCTTGGAAGAAAGCCAGGGCTAAACATCTACAAAGTTGGCGGTGCGATGTTGCGACTTGATGCACGTGGATGGTGATTTGGGCAATTAGAGCAACAGTAGTCTCATGTGGGTCTGCTTTCCATCCTGACCATCTCTCCAACTGACAACTGCACTCAAACAACTCCACTACTGTTGATTGTCCTCATTTCTTCACTCTACAGATTACCCATTCCAAATGACTTAAATACAAGACCAATTTCAATTACGGAAGGCAATACTAATGTCTTCGTCGAGTGATACAGATGAATCAGTGCTTCCAAGTGCGTCCTACGAATGTGGAGATCGGGCGCATCCATGATGCATGTTGTTTGACAATTGACTGATCCTTAGTAGATGGATGCATCCTTGTTCCCACCTGTCAAAGGTCGGGAAGATGCCAATCCGTTTGCGTTGTGTCCATATTTCTCGCTAAGAGTAAATACGCGCCTGTTTTGCAGTAGAAAAGTGGATGATGCTTTCCCGTATCGGTTCGAAATAACAGTAGAGAATTTCGACAATGAGTGTGATATTTTGTAATTGCAGTTATTGTACACGGATAACTCACAAGCTGAAACTGTTCTTTTTTTCTACGAAGCTTATTCCCTGCACGTGGTCGCTGGCAGATAATTATTAAAACAACTATCATTCCCGCGTGCCTAATACCCACGTAGTTAGCTCCAAAAGTGTGTCAGCATTGCTCATTTCTTGACCTACACTTAGAATGCATCATGCGCATTGCATATTGTTACACGCCATGGGAGTCCTCAATCCTTCACTTCGTTTAATTGCACATCCAAGACTGGAAGATGGTGCCTACGCCATCTACTTCCCAAGAGAATTGCAAGTCCTCATCAAGGTTGTGGTGAAACTGCTGGGTAAGTAAACAAACTATGGAAAATAGCGATTGCACACCCATTCCCAATAAGTCGTTTAAATATCCTACGAGGGACTACTTAAAAGGAAAGCAACCAGACGAGTCCATTTAAGATTAGTCGCTAGAGTACGTGGCTGTTAGCCTGATTGGTCTAAAATACCCACGACCTCGTGGCAAACTCGACCCAATTTCATCTCGAGATCGCCAATTTTACCATGGCGCTTGGCGTGGATGGCAAATGACCAGGCACGATACAAATAGCATTGTATTCTAAGAATGCACAGTTTGATTTGTTGGGTGAACACAAGCGTGCCATGTCACTTTCTCAAAGCATGGAAATAATTGTTTCATTGGTGAAATTTTAAGCATTTGTGAACAATAACAGACGAATAGTGGTGAAGAGCAATAGGAGAATGCAAACTACAATACAGGCTACTTCGTGTTGGGAGAGGAAGTTGTTTCATGTCAAGCGTGTGTGAAATGAGACTGGTAAGTAATAAAGTCTTTGCATGCTGAGGCATGCTTAGGCGAAAGCATAAACCAGAATTGTAGCAAACAAGGCCGTTCCTCCCACCCGAGTGATAGAGGAGGTGGATGTTGTAGTCGGTGTATTAGACGACCTCGTTGTACTGGGTTTACTCGGTGCAGTCCTTGTAGTCGTTGTTTGGGGACCTGCCCTGGAACAAAGTTTGTTTACACACGTAGTTCCATGTGGACATTGACTGCAAGTGTCACCACTTGTGTACGGTTTTGTACCTGCGAAGTTACCCCTGGGGCAAAAGCATCAGTGTTAAATATCAGCATACGATTCCCACGGGAAGTAGTTATGTATAATCACACTCACGGTGGTTTGTATTGGCACGCCATTAGGAATATCGGCTTTGGCCAGTCTGGTTTTATATTATCACACCGCTGAACGGCGCACCCAAGCTCCCCAGACGATGCCCAGACCACCTATTTATCACAGAGGAAAGGCCGTTCTTATGGCGGATATGACAGAGCTATCTAGTACGTAAAATACGGCTTCATAAATTACATGTAGCTCAGGTGATCACATAAAAACTGAATTCCAACAATCTCTAAAATATGAACAGAAGAAATGCAACTGCGTGCAAATGCATAAAATACAGGGCAAAATGAAGAACTTTATTTAAAATGCAAATGTAATGTCACTGCCTCACCTGAGTGTAGTGTCCACAGACTTTACCAGACGCACATGTGTTGTTTGCATATGTGTAATACGCAACCTCGTTCCACCACCCGGTTGCCTGCGCGACCAAATTGCGGCTTGAACCTCCAGACAAGGCGAGATTCTGTCCGGTACCACTGTATTTCGGATGTTCCTTCCAATTTGGGTGTTCAAACTTGCACCTCGCTACCCAGTCAACTGCCAGATTTTCCAGTTCTTTGCTGTACACCTTTAGCAATATACTACAGGATTAGCATCATTTTTGCAGGAGAAATGACATAGGCTACGCTTGCGAAAAAATTTTTGTATTGCTAATGCGAAAAGCGGGTCAAGCTAGGGTGTTTGACAAAAATGTGGAGCTCGACTTATCGCACAAATTAAAAACTCACCATTTCTAACATATTGGTAGCGGGAGGGTCTACAGCTCCTCTTTTTTCATTGTGGAAATCAAGAAGCCCTTTGCGCTCCTGCTCAGTCGGAGCTTCCGAGGCTACGAGTGCGAACAAGACTAAGGCGTAAATAAACTTGACCATTGTGTCTAAAAGTAATAACGAATGAGCAACCCGTCTAATCTAAATTAAGAAAATTAGGCGAGCTCACAGCTGAGTAGCAAATTGTAGGCAATGCACGGATATCTCAAAAGACCTTTAGGTCACCATTTCTATTTAAATTCGTAAAAGTAACGCTGCGTGGGAAAATATATATATTTATTATAAAGTTCGTATATTGGAGGAGGCGAGGCGTGAAGCATTAACCACGAAACAGTGGAAATAAAAATGATTGATCTAGGGGGTGATAAATGATCATTGAAAAAGAAACCGTGTACTTGAACGCAAAAATATATTCTAGCGCAATTTCTTCAAATTGCTCACACACACCGCATTGTAAGAAATGCCCACCATTGCTTGCTTCAGCATACTAACTCAAATTGTTTCCACTGCTCGCCACAATCTACCCCGTGAAGCCGTGGCAGCAACAGGTCAATGCAATGTACACGCCGAGGTTAATTTCAAGGGCTGCTATCATTCAAAACTACTACTGTTTTGCCAGTAGTGAAGTAGATTGAGTGCAGTTGTCAGTTGGACAAAAGGTCGGGTCTGAAAACAAACGCAAATGAGTACGAAAGGGACCTGCAAAATTTTCACAAACGGTTGATACATTCAAATCACTAAGCAGCACTTTAGATCACCTTTTTCGTTTAAAGAAGTAAAGTAGCGGTACGTGGGAAAATATGTACTCAGGATAAGGTTCGTATATTGGAGGAGGCGAGGCGTGAAACATGAACCACGAAACAATGAAAATAAAACTGATTGATCTAGGAGGCAATAAATGACCAGTTAGCATACTGAAGCAAGCAATGGTGGGCATTTCTTACAATGCGGTGTGTGTGAGCAAATTGTTTCCACTGCTCGCCACAAAATACCTCGCGAAACTGTGGTAGGAGTAGGTCAACGTAATGCATTCTTGAGGTCAATTTCAAAGGCTGCTTTCCTCTAAAGATTGCTACTGTTTCACCACCACGGTATGCCTAGAGCAGTGCTGAATCCTTGTGGTATTCAGCTATCTTCCGTGTCGTTTGTGCAATTTATTTGCAGAGCAAAGCGTAAGGAGATACATGGATCCAGGCAATAATTCTTGTCACCAATGCAATGAACAATTGTGCAGTACTTAGACTTGGAGGCGGCCTGACACCTTCCACCAGCATGCATCTGCTTCAAATGAAAACAGTAATATTGGGGCAATTTTGCATGGTTATTCTTTTAACTCTCCTTCTTCAAAGGACTGTTGAGCAGTTTCCCCTGGAGAAAGAAAATGGAGGTTGTGAACGCATCGCCACTTCCCCTTTTACACCTCGCCACCAACTACTCTTTGCAGGTTCGTCTCTCTGTCTGTATGTATATGTATTTGTAATGAATGCCGGTGGCGCTTCAACCCCTCCAATTACGGTTAGATAGAGTAAATCCAGAGTGGATGGTCAAAAATGCATTGCCACCTAGTGGCATATCACGAAAATGTGGTAAAAAGCAAGCGATCGCTCTCCGATGGGAGAATATAGAAACGTAGGAGAGTAAGGGACGTCGGGGAAACTTGCTGCAAGCACAAATTTAAAATGCTTTTGCTAGAAACACTGCACATTCTCACAAAAATGCACAATACAAAATTGTCACCATGACATTTAATTGATCAATGTGGTATGGAAATTTTGGGCGATTCATAACTCTCGGACTGTTTATGGAATCAACTTCCCACTCTGCACTGGCGCGTACTCTCAAACTTCCATTCCAAATCATCAAAGTCAAACTGTGTTTGGCACTTCACAACCAGGAGGCACAACATTCGTGTCGTCAATTCATGCCCACTACTAAATGTTCTCTTGCATCTTGGTATCGAAACCTCTGTGTGGTGGGTATAGTCTGGAGACAACCAACGTGTTCATTCATTTCACTTATGAAGTAGAGCCAATTGTTCCCTAATTTTCCAAATTCCTCCAAGTGTCCCCTTACTTACGTTCGGCGCCAGAGTTATTATAAATGCCACAACAAGTACGCGATTGCCACTATAAACCGCCACTTATGTAGGTTCATTACAGCACCGAAATTATAGCATCCTCTGATGCAAGAACTTATCGTATTTGTTTTGCTACGAATTTATGAGGCATACTTTGAAAAATCCACTCACGCGACCTGTGGTGGGCGTTTCTTCCAATATGTGAGGCACGTGAGGCTGAGGAAGAGATTTCACTGGAATATGTCCCTGCATTTGAGTGCGTGGTTTGCAATTACAGAATGTTCACTAACCAACAGGTCAATCAGTTGGTTTTTCAGTGATTCGTGCTTCACGTTTGCGATCGTGTCCCGCTTACTCAGCGACACGTACATTACGTCAAGCGTGTAGCTTTTACACACCCTTACTTTCACTAGATTAAAGTTAACATTTTATCATACGAAACTGCTTTGATGGAATGGTGTGGATCTCCTTCACACGCCTGATACGTTGCCTTAGGGACTAGGGCAAAGTGCCTTCAATGGTAGGGGAACTTAAAATAGGAAAGGAGGGCGAATCGAGGCGGTAATGCATGTAAGCAAATAGAATAGTAAGAGAATGAGAGGAGAGAAATGCTAACGTGGTAATATAATGCAGTCCCTGCGCTTACCACCCATCCACAGATGCTTTCACTGGGCACTTTGCTAGGTACTTGCAGAAATGACTTCTGAAGGGCTCATGGGATTGCAAGCGGGATCGCGTCCGCACTGTAGAATGGACACAAATGGGAAGAGTCGGATTAAGAGGTTGAATGTATTCACAATGATATACATATGTATGAATTCGGCCAGATTTAATGCAGAATGACGTAAAAAGTAGAGGGAGTAAAGCACAATGATTGGGACAAATTTAAGATAGATATGGCAAGGAAACACTTGAAGGGGATCGGGATTTCTCCTGCTCTGTAGTTGAATGTGTGGAATCTCCTTTGAACAAGTGGAACATCAGGGTGGGTTCGATGAGCGACGATGATTGGAGTAAGTCCGCGTTGTAAGTCGGTGGCAGAATACAGTGGTGAGCTTGGCGAATTGATGATTATATCTGGCAAATTAAAACCATGTCAACTTCTCAGGCATTTGCTAGCGAACAGAGGGCTTCCATGTTGAGGTGCTGCTACTTTTGTGGTGGCAGTAGTACACACATCTTTAGGTGGTGGGTGGAGACGGAACATCCGCAAATTCAGCTAGTACGATGAAGGAGTGCGAAATGGCCATAGCAGTGCGTCGGTGTGAAGTGATGCAGCCTGATAGTGCTTTGAACACTAGACGAAATAGAAATCTCACATGAGGCGGCGTTGTGTCGTGATCGGCTGTCTAACTGACTAATCCATTCAGTCTACTGTACGAATGCGCATTTGTTCTCATTTCTCCAATCTACAACCCAACCATTTCAAATGACCAACTGTAAGGCCAATCCCAAATACGGATGGAAATGCAGATGTCTTACTTGAGGGATGCATTTTCCATTCTACAATTTAGAGCATCAGCCTCGTCCATATTGTGTACTATTTTATAATTGACTGATCGTAGGTAGATGGGTATTTCTATATTTCCGCAAACAGATTTGTTCATGTTGGAAGTGGTGACTAGGATATAGGAAAAGTTTTTTTGATTTTGAAATAGGTCGCAATACTAGGGGAGAAGTTGCGTCGCCATCGTAAAAAATGGAATTTGTGTCGACTGCCGTGGCTCAAGATCATGCCGCCAAGCCGAAGTACAAAGAGTGGGTCTTACTTGCCCACAAACCCGTAACAAAGAGTTAAACAAGTGTTCGAAATATTACACCTTCTTAGTTCTTCTGTTTTGGAGTACTCAGATATTTGGGAATTCTATTCGTTGTTCTCTAGGTTTTGAATAGCAGCAACTTTAGCACTTTATCCAACGATCTCGACTTGCCATGACATTCGTTAGGTCTCTTCTAAGCACAAAGCAACACTTTTGGTCTTATTAACATAAACACATATTTGCGTATCAAGCAGTACTGATTTCAGGAATCACGCTTACATTCAAGAGGGAAACAGTCGGTCTGCTCTACATGATGTTATGATCAGAAATTGAGAACTGACAACTTCTCACTACCAAGTACTAGCATGCCAAAGACTTTCTTTTTATCTAGGTGAAGCAATTGTTTCAGGGCTTCAACTAAAAGAAGATTCGCAGATCACCGTCCCCTACCAAGCATTCTACTGAACAAGATTCCCCGTTGGGCACATTGGCCCTGGGCGAATACCACCATCCACCGATCAGCTTGCCCTTACGGTGATGTGGTTACAGCTCGTTCGCTGCAAACGAACCTGAGATGCACTTCAAAGGCAGTAGTGTTAGCATTGTTTGCATTCCTGATATGACATCGACGATGGCAAAATTGAAACCTCCTCGATCATCTTGCATCTTCTGTGTTTCATTCCACACCTTAATTCGCTTCCAAACTGCAGATCACTGGGCGTGTAGGAAAGCGCTATTTCGAACCTCTGTGGCTAGCTACGTTAAGGTGTTCAGCAGTTGTGCGGTGAGAGAGATTCCCATGAAACGGCAGTCCATTAACTGTCACGATACCATTCAAAACAACCTCTTGCAGTGGCCGAGTGTGTGGCCCTCACCGAAAGCCTAAAATATGCTCAATTCGGTTAATATATCAGTTGTTTTATCTGAGTAATCTTCAAAATTGATTTCAAATTTATTGTCTATTTGAAAACCAGTCGCGAGATATATGCCAATCGGTAGAAGAGATGTAGATATCAAAACACTAAGCTAGAAGTGAAAATTTAGATGTGGAGACTGGAATTCAGTCACAACGTACAATTAATCTCTCACAGAAACATTGGAAGAGATGCATAATCTGTTCAAAAGAAGTCGTTTAATATTTTCGCCACTTCGGACCCCTACGCCTGGTTCTAGACTCTGGAATTTAGAAGACTGGATGGAGAACGGCAACGTGTAGTGCGATTAGGTGGAATTTTACCAATGATCAAGAATTCCCAAGAGATTTGGGGCCTGCTTGATCCTGGCAAACAAATGGGGCGTCCTCAATTATGCCTCTGGTTCAGTCAAATGTACTCAAGCAAACTTAAATTGTACTGCCGGCCCTTTGCCTTCGGCACCGTCTTTGGTACTCTCAATGAGGTTTGGCTCTTCCTACGGTATTTCCGGCGTACTTTCTTTGGTTTGCATGAATATTTTTTTCTTGCATCCCAACTGCTATGTTCTTCAAAAAGACGCTTGTCATTTTCATTAACCGCTGTAGGTTGTTCACGGATCTGTGCACTGGAGACCAAGTAAACCGTCGATAAGATGACTTTATCCATTTTCGCTCCAGGCGTGTTGACATATAAGCCAATGAGGCTGCACTGAGTCTCCTTCTTGGTGGACGTCAGGTTAGCTACGATTGCCGTAATGTATTTTTGTCCACCATAAAATCAACATAGTCTCAGCTCTTCATAGCGTCGTGGTACGTACTCTGGATTTTGTGGGTTTACATTGCCAGACATGGTAAGAAACTCCTACCCAATGCTCTTATTCCGCTGCAGATAAGCATTTTAAATGGCCAAGTGGCAATAAACTAGTGGACGGCTGCCCCGTACACGAGACGACACCGATCCAGGCAGGCGTCCCCACCCTGTAGCCAGACATCCCTAGTGAAATCTTTTACTATCCCGATCAGAGTGCCTCCAAAGAATTTTGCAACACAACGAAGATAAACGAAACCATAGAACTCATCGGGCAGCTTGACGACTTCGATAAAATGGATATTCGCCTTTGTCAATTGGGCAAATGTCTAGCTTCATTTTGACCTTTACCATTGAGCAACGGACTTGACTCCCCATTTTCATTGCTGCAGAAATTACCTTTGCTGACACTGGGCAAGTAATAATGGCAGAGTTTTCAGCACACACGGTGCAAGGCTGGCCTTCTCTTTCACTCCCACTCTTCCTCATGTCCTTGCAAGGGCATCTGCGTTGCCTCATAGACTACTGCAATCCGTGGCATTGAAGGAGCCTCCGAATTCGGCTTCTCTACATAACGTGAACACATGGAACTCCTTCTTTTTAACGTTTGCATTCTTGAGGCAGGAACACCAGTGAGTCAACTAATTGGAACTATTGTAAAATGTGGCTGAGAAACGGCTAAATGATGAACCTTGAATTGAAATGCCTCAAATTGCAGGGTAAAAAATGCTGCTGTTGCTTACTCGTTCATTCGTGGCTAAGATGTGAACTAAAGATGTGAACACATGACCCAGGTTGGCCATAGTAGATCTGTGAGGGCTGTGTCATGGCAGAAAGGGACATTACAACTGGAGGAGCTGTGCGGTAAATGAAAGCACGTCTGCGCCATCTGCGCGTTAAGCATTCCACTCCAAGTATTCCTCACAATCTGTAGGAAGAACTGCCTACACTCCTCAACTCTTGAGACTGCATCAATCCAAATGAACTTGCCATCTATACCGTAAATGTTGAGGCGATTATTGGTTAGCATTTTCGTGCCGTTTGACGAGGAGTAATGTAAGGCGATGCTGAGATCGGGAGTTAGCAAATACTCCCATCTTCTGCAGGTCCAGGTGGATCAGAACAAATGCCGCTTGTAGTCGTATTATCACTGTGTGGTAAAAGAACGTTGCAAAGGAGGTAGTAGAAGGAATTCACAAAGTATGTCGATGATCAAGATTTCCTTTTACTTCAGGGACTTATCTTGTGCTTAAGTCCAATGTTTCCCACACATTTTCCCTATCACTAAGACTCGATTTGAAAATGGAAGAGTTGATGATTTACCTGATGGCGTGATGTCGGTGCAAAGGCTCAAACACGGGTCGGTTTGCATAGTAGAGTGATGCCAGTCAGAATCCCCCAGTCAATGATGACGAAGGCCTCGATTTGGCGAGCGCATGGCACGACGAAATTCACATTGACACCCATGATATCGGTAGACGTGTGCAGAAATAACTCTCTGGGCATTATCCATGAGTACTTTGGTGAGGTACATTTGAAAATTTGGCGAAGAATATAGCATGCGCTTATTTTTCATCATAACTACTGTTGTCTTTTGAATCCTACAGCATTCATTATTAGAAGAAGTGTTCATCACTAAAACCTTCTCAGCCTATTTCGCCTGAGTAGATGGTGTGGGTAATATGGTGTAACGTAGTACGAGCGTTGGAGCAGTGTGATACAACGATGCCTGGGTGGAGGGGTCATCACCAGTTGACATTTTGGTTAGTTAGTGTAAATCCCCTGAGTTTGTCGACGCCCGACAAACTGATTGAATCTGTTTTCATCTTAAGAGCCACAAACCCAGTGGACTTTCGAAATCAGGTTTTAGAAGTAGCTGCCAAAGTAAGAACCATACCAGAAAGGAATGTTGCAGTAGCTGTCTACCTGGAGCCACTTGCGTGAACAAACTCGATTCAAGGAATGCCTTCCCTTGGTAGCAAACTAACTCAATGTTTAAATGTTTGAAGAACCGCTTGCATTTCTAGGTATCAAATGGAGTCCATACCACCAAGTAAATATTCCAGTGTTAATTGGCGAGTTGAATGACACTGCAACGCTTTGATTTCTCGTTCAAAATGGCGCCTGTTTGATCCTGAGGGACCAATGGGGCCTCCTCAATCATGCTTTTGATTCAGTCTGATGTATCCAAGCAAACGTGAATTGCATAACCGCTCCTTTGCCTTCGGCACCGTCTTCAATACTCCCCCTTAAGTTTAACTCTTTGTACTGAATTTCTGTCAAAACTTCTTTGATTTGCACGAACTGCGATGTTCTTCAAAAGGACGCGTTCCATTTTGATTAACCACTATTGGCTGTTCATGGATCTGTGTATTCGAGACCAAGTAATCTGTTAATAAGATGACCTTTGTCACCCGAAATCCATCTTCACTCCACGAGTGTTGGAATATAGGCCAATGAAGCTGCACTAGGCCTTCAACTTGGCAGACGTCAGGTTGGCTGCCATTGCCGTAATACACTTTTGTCCGCCATAAAATTGACATTGGTATTTAAGCGCCGGGTCGGAAGTTTGTCTCAGCTCTTCATTCCTTCGTAGTGGGTACTCTCGATTATTTTGAGTTGACGTTTCCAAACATGGCAAGAAACTCATAGCTAATGCTCTTATTCCGCTGCAGATGAGTATTTTAAATGGCCAAGTGGCAATAAACTAGTGGACGGCTGCCCCGTACACGAGACGACACCGATCTGGGCATAAATCGTCATCCTGCACCTGGACGTCCTTAGTGAAAGCTTCGAATAACCGGGTTAAAGTGCCCCAAAGGGAATTTACAACACAATAAAGGTAAATAAAACCAAAATCTCCATTTGGCAGCTTGTCGACTTTGATGAAATGAGTATTTATCCTCTTCAAATGGATAAATAGTTAGCTTCATTTTGACCTTTAACATTGAGCAACGCACTGGAATCCGTATTTTTATAGCTAGAAAATTCAGCTTTGCTGACACCGAACAATTAATATCAGCATTGTTTGCAGCAAACAGGGTGCGAGGCTGGTTTTCTCTTTCACTTAAACTCTTCCCCATGACCTTTCAAGGGTACCTGCGTTGTCTCATGGATTACTGACAGCCGTGACATTGAAAGAGCCTCCAGATTCGGCCTCTTATCGTAACGTAAACACATTAAATTCATTCTTCTTAACACTTGCATTCTTCAGACAAGAACACCAGCAAGTCATATGGTTTGAATTACTGTAAAACGACGTCATTCTTTAGGAAAAGGTAGCTGAGAAACGATTGAATGATGGACCTTGAATTGAAACGACACATACTGAAAAAAACATCTGCATAGTGCAAAATGCCGCTGCTACTTACTTGTTCCTAAGTGTTTAAGATGTTTGCCATAGTAAATATGGAAGGATTGTGTCATAGCAGAAAGGAACTTGACAATTGGAGGTGGTGTACGACAAATTAAGCCACGTCTGCGCCACCTGCGCGTTAAACATCCCGCTCAAATTATTCCTCATGATCTGTAAGAAGTATTGCATATCCCTCTCAACTCCTGAGACTGCATCAATCCAAATGAACCTGCCATCTATACTGTAAATATTAAGGCAATTCTTAATAAGCACTTTTGCACCGTTTGACGAGGAGAATTGTAACGCAACGTTTAGATCTGGATTTAGTAAACACTCCTGTTTCCGACAGGTCCATGTAGAACAGAACAAATGCTACTTGTGATTGTATTATCATGAGAGTGGCCCCCAGCTCTTCGTCTGTTGGCAGCACTCACAGTGCTGTACCGGTAGCAGCAAAACGTCAACGTGATGGAAGGTCAAATGCTGCAGGTAGGAGTCTGTGAAGACCCCCTACCTTCGCCATCCATCTCACTCCCGTGTTCTACAGGAATTCCATCAGCAACTGAAGCCACATTAACCGTAAATTATTATTATTATTTGAAGCGTTCATTACAAAGCCGTTTACCCGCATCTGCGTTCCAACAAAACTATTCTGAACACCGCATTCAATTAAAAGACTGTTTTGAGGTCAGTGCTCTTACTGCTAGCGGTGCAGAAAGGAGATAAGTGGAACTTGCCCTTCCACCCTCCCTCCATCAGCGCAGTTTTCTAACAGGACGGAAGCCCAAATCTAGTAGGAAAGCCAAGTGTTATCATCGACGTTGCAGCAAAGTGCCATCTCAGTTGTTCACAAATTCAATAAACAACACAGTTGAGTCTAGAGTGTTATTCTTGATGCGATAACTAACGCAGAAGTGTATCTAAGGGGAAGTGCGGAGACGATGCCCAGAGGATGAGAGGGTGGTTATGTAGTACAGTGCTTGTTCGTTTAAATCCTTATTTGGGATTTGCGGGTACGTAAGTCTCCACCATTGTACATTCACTGGCAGCATGGCCTCCGAACCACGCCCGTAGCCCCCACTCCCGTCCCTTCGGTGCATCGGGCAATGTACACTCTGTCCTACGATTATAACCTTTTAATCTATTAGACAAACTTTTAGCTCTACAATACTTTCACTCTCCTCTGTTTCATATGTAGCAAATTTGAAGGTGAAAAAAGTCATTAGGAATGTTAAACTATATAGAGGCCTGAATTTTCTCAACATGAAGTTTTTCATCATTGAGTTGTCAGCGCTGCTTCTTCCTAGCTCCATAAGTTACTGTTGCTATGTTGCATCAAAAGCATGCATCAAAGGTGCGTTTTCACGCAGCATATTTGAAATGTGCCGGTCCTATTGATTGGCCTTAAAGCTCTTCAAAATTGGGGGAATTTGCGACAGCAAAAACAAAGCACCGGCCCTCGAAAATGAACACCCTTAAATGTAATTGTTTCATTCTTTTATTTACAGCAACAATAACGCACTTTTTGATGCGAATGCAGGTGCGGGTTTTGCGTTTTGCCTGGCACAGTAGTCCCAGTAGTCAAGTAGATTTGGCTCGACGTAAATATCGTCCATAGCTCCATCTGATTTATTGTGGGAGTGTCGAAATTCAGCCTCATCAGGGGAAATAATGACACATATTTGTAAGACATTTTGTGGGTCCTAGGACTCCATTGTTGGAAATTTCAAGCTGAGATACAAGTGACAGTTGATGGTGTGAGGATACATAAAAGTTTTCAACGAAACTATTTAATTATTTGCAGAAAGTTTAACTCGGATTATATTCAATCCACTAAATTCTTATTATAGTATCTTGCACCGGAATTAATTCATCACCTGGAAAAGCCACCTCAATTGAGAAACCTCACTATTTACGGACTAGCCTTAAGCATATGGCATGCAGCGCATTCCATATGTTACACATTAGACGCCACTTGCTGTGGTTGTGAGCTCGTCAACCTTGACAGCGTGGAATCGACTGGTTGCTTACTCCTACTTTATTTTAGACACAATGGCCAGGCTTATTTGTGCCTTGGTTTTGATAACACTTGTTACCTCTGAAACTCCAACAGAGCAGGAGCGCAAGGCTCTTCTTGATTTACACAACAATAAACGAGCATCTGTAGAACCCTCCTCTACGAATATGATGGAAATGGTGGGTTTCTCTTTTGTGCGAAAAATACAGCTACACGCCTGCCCACCTTTTGCATTATCATAAATGAATTCCTTGAAGCACCTTAAGTTAACTGTGTACTTTCTTGTGCTGTATCAGAGGCAGCAAGTAGTCACGGCTGATGGTAATCTTGTGGCATGTTCTTAAAGGTGTACAGTGCAATGCTGGAAAAGGTGGCAGCTGACAGGGTAGAGAAGTGTATATGCGCACACCCAGATGTGAAGGAACACCCTGAATACGGGGATTACGGGCAAAATCTTGCACTGTCAGGAGGTTCTAGTCGCGATTTGGTCAAGGTAGCGACTGAGTGGTGGGAAGAGGTGAAGGATTGCAGCTATGATACAGCAACACTTGTGTGCCTGATAAAGACTGTGGGCATTACACCCAGGTAAGCCGATTACTTTCAGGTAAAAAAGGAATACAGCTACTCCATTAGCTTGCAATTTACTGAATGTTCAACTTCTGTTGATTTAAAATGAAGGCTGTGTGGCCAAATGAGCAACTTATGTACTATAAACTCCTATTTTGCGTACTGGATACGTTATCTGTCATGAGCCTCATGGAAATGGTGTTTTCTCTGTGAAAAGTAGATGGCGTGGGCGACGTCCGAGGAGGTTGGGTGTGCATTCCAACAGTGCGATGCCATTACACCAGAGTGGCCAAAGCCTATCTTCCTCATGGCGTGTCAGTATAAGCCACCGTAAGTGAGATAATACAGAATTGTTTTCAGCGAGAATTGTGGACTGGTAAATCATCCTGATGTCTTTGTTTCAGGGGTAATTATATAGGTGTGAAACCGTATACAAATGGTACTAGTTGCAGTCAATGCCCACCTGGAACCACGTGTGTGAACAATCTTTGTTCCAAGGGAGGATCTCATACTGCAGCTGCAATGTCCTCTGCCTCTATCACTCGGGTGGGAAAAATCTGGTGGTTTGCTGTGGTTTTGGTGCACCATTTTGCCCAAGGAGATCTCAATGAATAAACACTTCATTAACTGTCATAAACATTGTTACAACTTTCATTTCACACGCTTAACGTGATACTCTTCTTCCCCTAACACAACTTAAAATGGCTTATCTTTCAGTCGCCTTTTTCCTTTTCCCTTTACCGCTTCTTGGTGATTTGCCACTGATGTTACTTGTACACACTGACCTCCCAAGTCGCCAGGAGGGTGTTGAATTCCTCGATAACTGCTTTTTCAAACCATCATCTAGTCCATATATTACATCCACAAACTTTGTGAAATGACATCCTGCCGTGCACATTTAACACTCTTCCGCAAATGTGGGCGATGTGGGTATTATCGTCAGAACTTGGCTTTAGAGCTGGGCTGTGTCCTTTGCTGGTTTAGCGGAACCTAGTTTAAATGGAATCCACTAATTTACGGTAAAGGTAACTAAGATATATGCCGTAGGACTGTAAAAATAGGGAGAAGGCAGTACTATATTGCGACACTATTATAGAGATTACTTCGTGGTCAAGCACCACACCAGGAATGTACAGGTTCTGGTAAACTTTGTTTGTTTTTATGCTTTGCGATCTTTCGTGTAACCCTAAAAAGGCAATATTTAGAAAGATCTCTTTATTTACTCATTAGGGAAAAATGGGCGGCTCACTTCATTTTTCGACCTCCCACTCTAGTTGTATTTTGTGGATGAGTCAAGTAACTAATAACAGGAAAATCAAAACCACTGTTGCATTATCGTGCTACAGATGATGATAAAGATCTATTCAAAGTCGTATGGAAAAGTAGCAACTCCACTTCCGACACTTGAAAGGTGGGCATTCGTTTCGTTGTGGTTAATAAGGACATAATGCAAATTGACAGTCATGTACAGCCCTGTCGAATTCAGGCTTCGGTGTGTTGATGAAATTCCCGCAAAATAGAAAAATCTTCTTCAACATTCCAGCCACTACTTTAGGCATTTACAAATCTACCGGTTGCATCTCTCCGAGGCGGAATTACAGACGTATTTATCTACTGAGGTATTAGTCAATCATAAAATAGTACAAAATGTGAAGGGGGCTGATGCTCACAATTGCAGAATGGAGACTGCATCCCACAACAAAAACATCTGCAATTCCACCTGTGTTTGGAGTTGGCCTTGCAGTTAGTCATTTGACGTAGTTGAGATGTAATTGGAGGAATGAGAACGAATGCCCGTATGTGGAGTAGAGTGAGTAGATTTGCTAGTTAAGGGGTTGATCACGACACAACACAGACGCATTTGAGGCTACTATTGCTCCGAATGTTCAAATCACTACCAGGCTGCATCAATTTACACCGACGCACTGCCACGTCCGTTTCGCACTCCTTTATCGTACTGGCTGAATTTGCGTGTGTTCTGTCTTCACCCATCCCCTGAAGATGATTTCACTGCTGCTACCAAAAAAGTAGCAGTGTCTCAGCATGAAAACCCTCTGTATGTTAGCAAATGCCTGATGAATTCACGCTAGTTCTAATCTGCCAAGTACAATTGGTAACTCTCCAAAATCACTAATATATTCTGCTACCGGCTTACAAAACCGACTTGCTCCAATCAACGTTGCTCATATCCCCATCCTGAGGAGAAAGTATACAATCAACTGCAGAGTCAAAAAGTCCGTTCCCTCTTAAGTACTTGCTTCATTCTCTCTTGTATTTTTTATTTCTCATTAAATCCGGCCCAATTCATACATAGGTATATCTTTGCAAATACACCTAACCACTCCACCAAATTCTCGCCATTTGTGTCCAGTCTGCGGTAAAGATGTGAGGTCAAATGTGATCCCGTCAGCCTTTCAAAACTTACTCCTGCAGATTCCGACTAAGGTGTTCACTGCTTGCCCGTAAGTGCCTACTAAAAATGGCTGTGGACAGGTGATAAAAGAGTGGCCTGCATAATATCATCTTATGTTCTTACGATCGTCGATTCTATACCTAATACAGCATCCTATTCCTTTTCTCAATCTCATGTTCTTTCATCCCCTCCAGAAAGGCCTAATTGTTTTCACACTCTTAAGTATGTCAGGCAACTGGTACGAAAACATATTCTCTTGCGTCTCACTGTTGCAGAGTTTGAGCCATTAGACTCATGACTCACAGCTTCCAAACTTTGTTATTCGTTCTCCACGCATGCATGCATCTACAAAATAATTTTGTCTACAACACCCACAAACACACCAACAAATGTAGCATAGCCGCCACCACCTCCACAACACAGCCCACAGTACGTGTACGTCTCTAATAAAGTTTCAGTCAAATGCATCTAAATCCTCGGCCTGAGGTCGACCACAGACTGCTTTCTACGAGAGCGGTTAACGAGAGGAAGAGGGGTCAGAGACTTCTACTTGAGATTTCCATTTGCTTTTTACTTTTTCGTAGGAACGTTTAGCGTTCCCAGTAAAGGTGCGTTAAATTCGAGATTGCAGAAAGTGCATCCACCACCTACTTGTACACAATGGTATTTCTTGCGTACAACAGATTGCTTATTCGCAACATTGTTGAATGTGCAATAGGGAATATGTGATGAGTTGAAAACCACTTGTCCACAAACTAGTATTTAATGTAAATACGCGGAAGTAAAGGGGTGAATGATCCATTTCCAATTTCCACAATCACGTCTGTAGACTCTCACGGGAGAGGCACATGAATTGCTATCATATTTGCTACTAACCAACCGCATTCCACCAGACGGTTGCCAATTTTGACGTTGAAAGATAAAGATATAGACAATGTGCGCTTCGCCCTGTTGCTCTAAATCCCTGATATGCATGTTAACAATGGTTCACTCGCCTATTTGAGAACTGCCTCTTCCATTTAAGCCGCATTCGCATCATGGAATGACACACTGACGCAACCAGTTTCATAAAGTAAATGTGTTGAAGATGCATTTAGAGTGGATGATTTGCGAGACTTGATTGTGGCCTTTGGAATACACGAGAAGGAAATCACACAATTGTGAATAGGCTGGGAATGTTCCATTTTCTATGAAGCTTATTCCTTGCACGTGGTACCCGGCGGATAATTGCCACAACATCCGCCATTCTCCAGTGCCCCGAACCCACGCATTTAGTTTTAAAAGTATAATAACATTGAGCATTTGCTGATTTATGCTTAGAATGCATCATGTGCACTGCATATTGTTACACGCCATGGGAGTCCTCAATCCTTCACTTCGTTTAATTGCACATCCAAGACTGGAAGATGGTGCCTACGCCATCTACTTCCTAAGAGAATTGCAAGTCCTCATCAAGGTTTAGTTGAAAATGCTGGACAATGTACGCTCGCTTAACACCAGTTTTCTTCAACTTACTTTGACTCTGTAGAAAATGGGTTGGCGGAATAGAGCTACTAGGGTTACCTGCATCTCCAAAATGCCGCTGCTGTAAGAATTTTAGAAAGTTTTAGCTGATGGCCCAACTTTTAGACGTTCAAGAGGGTCGTGTTCTTAAGTCCTCAAGCAGAGATGTCCTCCAATCACTTGATCACCACGATCAATCTTTGTTATAGCCAGGGGTAACTAGATCACTGACAGACTTACACCCGGGCAGTCTCCACGCTCTAGCCACCAGGAGCTTGAGGCCTGACCGTAACAATTATCCCTACTTATTACGTCGGTAATTAAGACACCTGCCAGGAGGTCTTATCCACCTACTACCTGCTTGTTGACCTTGATGAAAATCCAGACAACCTCCAATCATAGAAACTCTAGGTTGTGACAACTGGTGACCCCACAGTAATAAAAGTGTTTATCTTAATGATTTCGTGGACCTCGGATCCTTTATTAAACACTTTTGCATCATTTGTTATTGATTACATCATTTCTACAAAAAGACTTCATATTTTGCCAAGAAAAGAAAAACTTTCGGGAATGCTGTAAACTAATTCACTTTTTGGAGATTTGGTGTTATCAGTTTGACACCTGAAGCTACCATAATGCGAAATGAACCTTCAGGCCGTATGACACACTGTCTGGTACTCTAGAAGGTCAAGTGTCCGGATTGACCATACTTGCACTGCCTCTCCCCCTTCACCTCAGTTCTTCCAAACGTTTCTACATTGTCTCATGTGCCACAAAAACCAGTGGCATAAGAGAAGCCTCCAGCTACGGCTTTCCATTATAAAGTAACCACAGGGTCCTCTTTCTTCTCCACACTCATGTGTGCTGTGCTGGTTGGTTTAAATCACTCTCGAATTTTACTGCTTTACAATAGAAAGAAGGAAAAACTGCTAAAAACAGGCATTAAATGGAGGTGATTCAAACCAAGACAAGCACCAATGCAACTTTAACACTCAAAATGTCGCTGTTACTTAGCCGTTCCTAGTGTCAAAAACAGTAAACAAAGATACGGACAAACATCCCAAGTTAGGCACTTCACAGGTTGAGCTGTTGTGTGACAAACTATAGCATCTTTCCCGCATCTCTACCCCAGGCAACGCACTTTCCACCATCTGCCAGAAGTACCTTCCAACCTCCTCAACTCTTGAGATTGCACCGACCCAAATGAACCTGCCATCCATATTGCAACTACTTAGGCACTTCCTGGTTTGCATCTTTATATTGCTTAAGAAGAGGAATCGTAAAGCGGTGTTAAAGTTCTGAGTTAGTAACAACTTTAATTCCTTTTGGGTTCAAATGGAGCAGAAAAAATGCAACTTGTTATTGGAATATAAAAAGGGAGCGGTTGTTGTGCGGTAATAGAACGCTGCAAAGGGAATTGCAAAATGGACTTACAAACGTGCCGATAATGAGTGCAGTTTTCATAGCACAGAGATGTTGGCCAGAATCTCCCACTCACTGGAGAAAGAGGCCTCAGTTTGTCGACAAATCGACATGACCTTGCATTCCACTGAAATGGGTTAGAACAAGAAAAAAGGGGGAATTTTCTCTCTAAAAGGCAATAAAGGCAGCCCTCATATGAAATGTTTGTTCAGGGTTAAAAAGAACAAGACCCACTTATCTTTCGTGGAGGTAACAAATGCTCTCGGTATGTTTTTTTGTGAAGGCCACTGTTTGCTAGCAAATGCATGAGACTTTCCACGAGTTTTAAATTACCAGAAACGATTATTAATTCTGCAAAATTCTATTGTGTGCTACCACCAGAGCTGCGTTTATCCACAAATACCATAATTTTAGTGTGCTTTATGTCCTTATCTATCACAACGAAACTCACCTACACCTTTCAAGTGGGGAAGTGGATTGGCTATTTTTCCACGCGACTTTGAGTAGATCATGATCGTCATCAGTGGCATGATATTGAGGCAAGGACTTTGATGTTCCTGTTATTAGTTACGTACTGCACGCACGAATCACAACTGGAGCTGAAGATTGAAAAATGTAGTAGAGTGCTATTTTTTTCGTGGAGGGTAAAAAAGAGGTCTTTCTAACCATTGCGCCTTTGAGTAAACGCGAGCAATTACGAAACACAACAACAAACACTAAGTTTTGCATGGACGCGCTATTGTAGCCAGAACCTGCACAATTCTAGTGTGGTCTTTGCCACCAATTTAGCCCTCTGATGGAGTCACAATATGGTAATGCTTTCCCCCATTTTTAACACTCCTACCACACTTTCCAGTTACTATATTACGGTTTTCAGTGGTCACCAATTGCACCATATTCCACCACACCAGCGAAGGGCACAGCCCAGCTCAAAAGCACAAAATTTTTGGGCTTGATTGCCCGGTTAAATGTAATGATGACAATTATGTATTTTGCATTTTTGTAGTAATGTTTAGTGTTTCTAGAAAAGGACGATAAATTTGGGATTGCAGCAGGTTTCCTTGACGTTCTTTACTCTCCTACGTTTTACATTCACCCACCGGTGAGTAATCTCTCACTTTGCGTTACAAACCTGCAAAGAGTAGTTATTAGTGATGGGTAAGAGGAGAAGTCGAGATGCGTCTACATCCTCCATTCTCTTTGTCCAAGCGGAATCTGCTCAACAGTCTTTTGAATAAGGAGAGTTAAAAGATTAATCATGCAAGATTATTTCAATGTTACTGTTTACACTTGAAGTAGAAGCACGCTGTTAGGTGTCAAGCCTCCACCAAGTCCATCTTCTACATAATTGTTGCTTGTGTTAATGACGAGAACTATTGTGTAGAGATTCTTACCTTTCACATTCATTCTGCAATGCCACATCTATGTATCTCCTTCTTTTTTGTCCTGCGATGGAATTACACACATGACATGAAAAATAGCTAAATACAACAGGCATTCAGCACATTTCGAAGCTACTGCTGCAGTGAAACAATGTCACGGTCTATAGTCCAGCAGTCCTTAAATTGACCTCAGCGTATACATCACATTTATCTATTCCTGCTACGGTTCACGAGGTATTTTGTGTCGAGTAGCGGAAACAACGCGGATCAGTCAACTTACGCAGGTAATAGTGGGTATTTCCTACAACGTGGCGCGTGAGTTTGTTTCGTGGTTCATGCTTCGGCCCTCGCCTCCTCCAATACACTAACTATAGTAAATATCCATTTTCCCACTCACGGTTATTTTTGCTCGTTTAAACTGAAAAGATAACTTAAATATCTGTTGACTGATTCAAATGTATCAACCCTTTTTGGAACTTATGCGACTCTTCTTTGTACGCTTGATATGATTAGTGAAAAAGAATGCAAAACCACAGACATTTGAGGCATTTGACTCAGATTTCAGTAATGCATGTAAACATGTAGAATGGTGAAAGGATAAAAAAGAAACGTTAAAGTGGTCATGCTGTAATGAATGGTTTGTTTGAGGAGGAAGGGATACTGCTTCATACAAAAGTGATCGACGAGAGGACGAGGGGTCGGGGACTCCTACCTGAGTCGTACACGTACCGTACTGGAGGTGGATGCGGCGGCCGTGCAGGACTTGGTGTGCGGTGAGTAGATTTTATGCAGACGTAAGAATATCTAAAATATACGACCATTTGCCAGACATGGGAGTGAAATACTCAAATGCTGAAACTAGATGATTAAAAAGAGGTGCCTTTCGTACTAGTAGTGTAACATTCCAAAGAGAGCGTGGAAATAAATATGCTGTCTTGGAGTGGAATATCATGCAACTGTGACCTCACATGACAGGACCGCATTTGCTATCGTGAGGAGAAACAGGTGATGCATGCGGCTCATTTTCCTTATCACTCATGCATGGATGGTGTGAGGAGACACTTACAGGCAAGTAGTGAATGCCTTAGTTGATATTTGCAAAGGCAAATTCTGAGGGGCCAATGAGAACATAAATGGCAACATGTCTTCACTGCAGGTTGGACAACAATGACGAGGTGAGAAGAGGGGGCACATATTTTACACTGAATTTAAGTTATACATTCACCAACGCGAGATAATTGAGCAGTGTGATGTAGACAAATTCAAGGCGAATTGGTATAATTAGCACCCAAACTTGGATAGTAATTTCTTATAAATAGGGGGTAGTAATCCAGTGCTTCAATTTAACTAAAATATTACAAAAGAGCAGCCGCTACCTAGTCAAATAGATCTGAAAAGCAGCAAAAAATAAAGAGAGAATTAATTTGGCTTTGTGAACCGGTGACATAAAGTGATAGTGAGCGTGTGAAATCGCTAATCGTTCTTGGAATAGCAGAATTGGTGGAACTAAAAGAGGGATTTGCAAACAAGCAGAGGGCCTCGACGTTAAGGTGCTGCTATAGTACTAGTTGCAGTAGTGACATCAGCCTTGGAAGAAAGCCAGGGCTAAACATCTACAAAGTTGGCGGTGCGATGTTGCGACTTGATGCACGTGGATGGTGATTTGGGCAATTAGAGCAACAGTAGTCTCATGTGGGTCTGCTTTCCATCCTGACCATCTCTCCAACTGACAACTGCACTCAAACAACTCCACTACTGTTGATTGTCCTCATTTCTTCACTCTACAGATTACCCATTCCAAATGACTTAAATACAAGACCAATTTCAATTACGGAAGGCAATACTAATGTCTTCGTCGAGTGATACAGATGAATCAGTGCTTCCAAGTGCGTCCTACGAATGTGGAGATCGGGCGCATCCATGATGCATGTTGTTTGACAATTGACTGATCCTTAGTAGATGGATGCATCCTTGTTCCCACCTGTCAAAGGTCGGGAAGATGCCAATCCGTTTGCGTTGTGTCCATATTTCTCGCTAAGAGTAAATACGCGCCTGTTTTGCAGTAGAAAAGTGGATGATGCTTTCCCGTATCGGTTCGAAATAACAGTAGAGAATTTCGACAATGAGTGTGATATTTTGTAATTGCAGTTATTGTACACGGATAACTCACAAGCTGAAACTGTTCTTTTTTTCTACGAAGCTTATTCCCTGCACGTGGTCGCTGGCAGATAATTATTAAAACAACTATCATTCCCGCGTGCCTAATACCCACGTAGTTAGCTCCAAAAGTGTGTCAGCATTGCTCATTTCTTGACCTACACTTAGAATGCATCATGCGCATTGCATATTGTTACACGCCATGGGAGTCCTCAATCCTTCACTTCGTTTAATTGCACATCCAAGACTGGAAGATGGTGCCTACGCCATCTACTTCCCAAGAGAATTGCAAGTCCTCATCAAGGTTGTGGTGAAACTGCTGGGTAAGTAAACAAACTATGGAAAATAGCGATTGCACACCCATTCCCAATAAGTCGTTTAAATATCCTACGAGGGACTACTTAAAAGGAAAGCAACCAGACGAGTCCATTTAAGATTAGTCGCTAGAGTACGTGGCTGTTAGCCTGATTGGTCTAAAATACCCACGACCTCGTGGCAAACTCGACCCAATTTCATCTCGAGATCGCCAATTTTACCATGGCGCTTGGCGTGGATGGCAAATGACTAGGCACGATATGAATAGCGTGGGATTCAGAGAATGCACAATTTGAATTGTTGGATAAACACGAACGTGTTAATTGCAGCATTACGGAACAAGCTGGTCGACCTGAGGTGTCAGTAGGGAGAAGCTCTGTCCTTAGCGAGGCACCAAGAGGCCTTATCACTTTAATAAAACACGGGGATAATTGTTTAATTGATGCAATCTTGCGCATTTGTAAACAATAACAGACAAATAGTGGTGAGGAGCAATAGGAAAATGCAAAGAAAAAAACAAGTCACATCGTGTTAGGGGAGGAAATGGTTCCATGTCAAGTGTGTGTGAAAAGAGATTGGTAAGTAATAAAGTGTTTAGTGGCTAAGTCATTCTTAGGCGAAGGCATAAACCAGAATTGTAGCAAACAAGGCCATTCCTCCCACTTGAGTGATAGGAGACGTCGATGTTGCACTCGTTGTATTCGATGAACACGTTGTAGTGGTTGTGCTCGGTGCACTAGTTGTAGTCGTTGTGCTCGGTGAACTCGTTGTAGTCGTTGTACTCGGTGTACTCGTTGTAGTCGTTGTGCTCGGTGTACTCGATGTGCTCGGTGAACCAGTTGTAGTCGTTGTTTGGGGACCTGCCCTGGAACAAAGTTTGTTTACACACGTAGTTCCATGTGGACATTGACTGCAAGTGTCACCACTTGTGTACGGTTTTGTACCTGCGAAGTTACCCCTGGGGCAAAAGCATCAGTGTTAAATATCAGCATACGATTCCCACGGGAAGTAGTTATGTATAATCACACTCACGGTGGTTTGTATTGGCACGCCATTAGGAATATCGGCTTTGGCCAGTCTGGTTTTATATTATCACACCGCTGAACGGCGCACCCAAGCTCCCCAGACGATGCCCAGACCACCTATTTATCACAGAGGAAAGGCCGTTCTTATGGCGGATATGACAGAGCTATCTAGTACGTAAAATACGGCTTCATAAATTACATGTAGCTCAGGTGATCACATAAAAACTGAATTCCAACAATCTCTAAAATATGAACAGAAGAAATGCAACTGCGTGCAAATGCATAAAATACAGGGCAAAATGAAGAACTTTATTTAAAATGCAAATGTAATGTCACTGCCTCACCTGAGTGTAGTGTCCACAGACTTTACCAGACGCACATGTGTTGTTTGCATATGTGTAATACGCAACCTCGTTCCACCACCCGGTTGCCTGCGCGACCAAATTGCGGCTTGAACCTCCAGACAAGGCGAGATTCTGTCCGGTACCACTGTATTTCGGATGTTCCTTCCAATTTGGGTGTTCAAACTTGCACCTCGCTACCCAGTCAACTGCCAGATTTTCCAGTTCTTTGCTGTACACCTTTAGCAATATACTACAGGATTAGCATCATTTTTGCAGGAGAAATGACATAGGCTACGCTTGCGAAAAAATTTTTGTATTGCTAATGCGAAAAGCGGGTCAAGCTAGGGTGTTTGACAAAAATGTGGAGCTCGACTTATCGCACAAATTAAAAACTCACCATTTCTAACATATTGGTAGCGGGAGGGTCTACAGCTCCTCTTTTTTCATTGTGGAAATCAAGAAGCCCTTTGCGCTCCTGCTCAGTCGGAGCTTCCGAGGCTACGAGTGCGAACAAGACTAAGGCGTAAATAAACTTGACCATTGTGTCTAAAAGTAATAACGAATGAGCAACCCGTCTAATCTAAATTAAGAAAATTAGGCGAGCTCACAGCTGAGTAGCAAATTGTAGGCAATGCACGGATATCTCAAAAGACCTTTAGGTCACCATTTCTATTTAAATTCGTAAAAGTAACGCTGCGTGGGAAAATATATATATTTATTATAAAGTTCGTATATTGGAGGAGGCGAGGCGTGAAGCATTAACCACGAAACAGTGGAAATAAAAATGATTGATCTAGGGGGTGATAAATGATCATTGAAAAAGAAACCGTGTACTTGAACGCAAAAATATATTCTAGCGCAATTTCTTCAAATTGCTCACACACACCGCATTGTAAGAAATGCCCACCATTGCTTGCTTCAGCATACTAACTCAAATTGTTTCCACTGCTCGCCACAATCTACCCCGTGAAGCCGTGGCAGCAACAGGTCAATGCAATGTACACGCCGAGGTTAATTTCAAGGGCTGCTATCATTCAAAACTACTACTGTTTTGCCAGTAGTGAAGTAGATTGAGTGCAGTTGTCAGTTGGACAAAAGGTCGGGTCTGAAAACAAACGCAAATGAGTACGAAGGGGACCTGCAAAATTTTCACAAACGGTTGATACATTCAAATCACTAAGCAGCACTTTAGATCACCTTTTTCGTTTAAAGAAGTAAAGTAGCGGTACGTGGGAAAATATGTACTCAGGATAAGGTTCGTATATTGGAGGAGGCGAGGCGTGAAACATGAACCACGAAACAATGAAAATAAAACTGATTGATCTAGGAGGCAATAAATGACCAGTTAGCATACTGAAGCAAGCAATGGTGGGCATTTCTTACAATGCGGTGTGTGTGAGCAAATTGTTTCCACTGCTCGCCACAAAATACCTCGCGAAACTGTGGTAGGAGTAGGTCAACGTAATGCATTCTTGAGGTCAATTTCAAAGGCTGCTTTCCTCTAAAGATTGCTACTGTTTCACCACCACGGTATGCCTAGAGCAGTGCTGAATCCTTGTGGTATTCAGCTATCTTCCGTGTCGTTTGTGCAATTTATTTGCAGAGCAAAGCGTAAGGAGATACATGGATCCAGGCAATAATTCTTGTCACCAATGCAATGAACAATTGTGCAGTACTTAGACTTGGAGGCGGCCTGACACCTTCCACCAGCATGCATCTGCTTCAAATGAAAACAGTAATATTGGGGCAATTTTGCATGGTTATTCTTTTAACTCTCCTTCTTCAAAGGACTGTTGAGCAGTTTCCCCTGGAGAAAGAAAATGGAGGTTGTGAACGCATCGCCACTTCCCCTTTTACACCTCGCCACCAACTACTCTTTGCAGGTTCGTCTCTCTGTCTGTATGTATATGTATTTGTAATGAATGCCGGTGGCGCTTCAACCCCTCCAATTACGGTTAGATAGAGTAAATCCAGAGTGGATGGTCAAAAATGCATTGCCACCTAGTGGCATATCACGAAAATGTGGTAAAAAGCAAGCGATCGCTCTCCGATGGGAGAATATAGAAACGTAGGAGAGTAAGGGACGTCGGGGAAACTTGCTGCAAGCACAAATTTAAAATGCTTTTGCTAGAAACACTGCACATTCTCACAAAAATGCACAATACAAAATTGTCACCATGACATTTAATTGATCAATGTGGTATGGAAATTTTGGGCGATTCATAACTCTCGGACTGTTTATGGAATCAACTTCCCACTCTGCACTGGCGCGTACTCTCAAACTTCCATTCCAAATCATCAAAGTCAAACTGTGTTTGGCACTTCACAACCAGGAGGCACAACATTCGTGTCGTCAATTCATGCCCACTACTAAATGTTCTCTTGCATCTTGGTATCGAAACCTCTGTGTGGTGGGTATAGTCTGGAGACAACCAACGTGTTCATTCATTTCACTTATGAAGTAGAGCCAATTGTTCCCTAATTTTCCAAATTCCTCCAAGTGTCCCCTTACTTACGTTCGGCGCCAGAGTTATTATAAATGCCACAACAAGTACGCGATTGCCACTATAAACCGCCACTTATGTAGGTTCATTACAGCACCGAAATTATAGCATCCTCTGATGCAAGAACTTATCGTATTTGTTTTGCTACGAATTTATGAGGCATACTTTGAAAAATCCACTCACGCGACCTGTGGTGGGCGTTTCTTCCAATATGTGAGGCACGTGAGGCTGAGGAAGAGATTTCACTGGAATATGTCCCTGCATTTGAGTGCGTGGTTTGCAATTACAGAATGTTCACTAACCGCTTTATGATAGCGGAACATTTACAGTTGACGATGTTCATTTTCGAGGGCCAGCACTTCGTTTTACTGTCACAATATTCCTTAATCTTCAGGAGCTCTGCAAGCAATCAGCAAGACGGGCACCTTTTAAATATGCTGCGTTGAGACAGACCTTAGATGCCCGACTAAATGTAACACAACAGCAGTCATTTACGTTGCTAGGAAAAAGCAGCGCTGACAACTCAGCGATAAAGATGCTCATGTTGAGGAAATTTGAGTGCTCTCAAAAAGGGCCAACATTCCCAATGGGCATTTCGACCTCCAAATATGCTACTATGAAATACAGGAGTGTGAAAGTATTGTGGAGCTTGAAGTTTGTCCAAAAGATAAATAGATTTTGATCCTAGCGCAGAGTATCCATTGCTCGACTCACCGAAGTGATGAGATTGGGGACTACGGACATGGTTCGGAGGCCATGCTGCGCAGTGGAAATACAATGGCAGAGACCCATGTATCCGCAAATCGAAAACAACCATTTGAATGAACAAGCATTGTGCTACACAAGCATCGTCTCATCTTTTAGCATCGTGTCCGCAGTTCTCCTTCCATACACTTCTGCGTCAGGTATCGCATCAAGAATAACACTCTAGACTCAACTGTGTCGGTTGTCGAATTTGCGTACAACTGAGGAGGTGCTCTGCAGCAATATCAATGATTGCACTTGGCATTTCTTCTAGATGTGGACATCTCTCCTGTTTGCAAACTGCACCGATGGCGGGAGGGTGAAAGGACAAGTTCCACCTATCTCCTATATGCACCACTAGTAGTAAGGAAGCTGACCTCAAGCAGAGTTGTTCAATTAAAAGCGCTGTTTTGCATAGTTTTGTGCGAACACAACTTTGCGTCCATTCTTCCATGCCACTTTGATACCACTTCATTGCTGACCGGTCATATCGACCCCAGCTCTATCCAGTTAGTAGGGGGATGAAGGAGGTATCGCGTGTTTGCTTCATTGACACCTTCACACAGATACAGGTACAGGTAAACGGCATTGTAATGAACCCCTTAAATAATATCTTACGGTTAGTGTGGCTTCAGTTGCTGATGGCATTCCTGTAGAAGACGCGACCGGGTTGGTTGGCGAAGGTAAACCTCCTTTTCAACCCCTCTGTTAGGCGTCATCACAGATTCTCCTACTTGCAGCATACGGCCTTCTTCCCTCACGTTATTTCATAGCTACATAAAATCGTCAAATTTTTCACACCTTGTGCAGATTATCCTCAAATGTGTCGGGTGACTCAAAAATACGTCAACTTATTTACTTCGTAGCAATAATTGTTTGAGTGATTCGCTCATTTTTTAGAAAATATGGGTTATCAAATTTTGCGACACTTTGCTTTACGTCCAAATGGAGCATACAATCACAGAAGTTTCATATTTTCGCTCCAAAAAACTGTTTGCTGGCAAATGACATAACAAGTAACGGAGATGTAATTTAACCACTTTTTAATGCTTTTGGACGACTTCCGTGGGTCTTTACTTCCATAATCATATTAGGGCGAATTCATTTTTTGACGGATGATTATTTTATCGTCTAACGACTGGAAAATGACTGCAAAATCACGGTTGTCAGCAGGAGCAATAGCTAACCAAATGTAATGCTTTGCTAATCACTTATCACTCGCACTGCAAATCACTGATTTTTCCGTTCATGTTAAGGCTTAGCATTCAACAATAGAACTCAAGATAGCAGCATTTGAATCTTCAGACTCATGCCTCACAGCTTCTAGCCTTTGTTTTCCATTCTCTATCTATAAAAGGATTTTGTCTACAATACCTACAAACACATCAACAAGTAATGCATAGCCGCCACTACCTCCACAACACAGTCCCACAGTACGGGTAAGTCTCTGATAAAGTTTCAGTCAATTGCATCTACCTCTCATCCTGTGGTCGACCACAGTTTTATCATCTTCGCATTTCCCTTTTCTCATTCTCTTAAAATTCTATCTACTTACCTGCATTTGCACTGTCCAAATACAGTGCCTTGAATCGCTTTGCTTCCACATTTTAAGTTTTACCTACCATTCGAGGCATTTAGCTCTATTCCCCAAGGCAACGTATCAGGTGTGTGAAGGAGATCCACTCTAGCTCCACAAAACAATTCGTTTTATAATCTGTTTACTATAGAGCCGTAAGAGTAAGTGCGTGTAAAGGCTGTACACTTAAAATAAAGTTCGTGTCCCTGAGTAGGCCAGGCACGATCGTAAAAATGAAGCATGAGTTACTGGAAAGCTAAATGATTAACCTGTTAATTAGTACCTGGTCCGTAATTGCATACCATGCACTCAAATGCAGGGACATATTCCAGCGAAATCTCTTCCTCATCCTCACGTGCCTCACATATTAAGAGAAACGCCCACCACAGGTTGCGTGGATGGAATTTTTAATGGCGTAACTCACCAATCAGCTGCACGAATAAATAAGAGAAAGTTGTGCGTCAGAGTCAATAGCAAGAGGTTCGTTTATCCAAGAATACCATAATTTCTGCGTCGCATTGAGCCTAGATAGGTGGTGATTTTTAGTGGCATCTGTTGTAACCCGGACACTGAACACAGGCAAGGGGATACTTGGAGAAATTCGAAAATGAATGGAAAACTTGTCTTCACTACAGAAATGGGCAACATACACTTGCCTAACATGTGTGTCAAACAGACAGAACCATCTGCATATCCTACATCAATCCCACTTCCCGAAAGGTCATGGCAATAATGTTATTTTTAACTAGAAAAGCTTAATTCACTGCTGCAAAAATGGTAGGAATTACAATTTTATTTGTTTTTCAGTTAGTTGTAACATTGGCTTACCACTCAATTCAAGCCGCGCCAACTCATGCCAACTCACTGCTATGACTACGTTTAAACGCCTTCAGTGTTTGCTCAATTAGCGGATGTTCACAGCTGAAAAGCTTAGAAGAATCGGCTAATACAAACACTCATATCCAGTGCATGATGCAAATAATGTCGTCGTTGGTAGAAGTCTTGCGATAACTGAATGTTATTCTGTTCCTGTATGTGAAAAACTGAGTGAGTTTGTGGCACGGTGATGGTGTCATCTACGCCCATGATCCAATTATCTGTGAAATAAATCAGACCTATGAGTAATTGGAACAGAGTGTAATATCAGTGCCTACTAGAAGTTTGTCCAAAAGAGTCATCCACTTAGCTCAGACACTAACCGATCTCGTTGTTGGGGGACAGCTACTTCACTTCCTCCTTAGTACTTCTTCGTAGTTCAAAATCTTGCAGCTGCTAGTACAGGAAGAAAGTTCCTTTCATTTCAAAATGGATTGCGTGGAAGCACACTAATCGATTCGAAGCAGAGTCTGGGTGGAACTCATCAATGTGTGAGTCTAAATGAACAAGGTAAGCAAAATAATCAAACATTTAAATAAATAACGCTTGTGATGAAAAATCCTTCTTTTTTGAGTCATGCCTTCAAATATTATGTCTTCAATTAAGTATTACCACCACTGTTAAAGCGTAACTAAAGGGACGGTGCCTGAAATTAGGCACATCCCTGCCTCTATTTCCAAATGTTTAGCACTTGTTTAATATGCTAGGCCTTAAGACTCGCTCGTCTTTCCATAATGGTGTTTGGGTTCATGAAAAGACGTTGCTTAGGTAATATTTGTTTTTTGGCCCGAGTGGCAGTAATGAATCAAGGTGGCGATTCAAGAGGGAATCATGGTTGTCAATCTTATTGAGACAGGCTCGATGAGAAAATTATTACAGCCTTGTAGCATATTATAGTGAAACCTAAATATGCACATGCATTTGTGCATCTTCAAGTTCTCACATCTCTAGAGAGCTAGAACCAATTGAGGAATAAAGGTGATTGATACCGAGTTTTATTCGTTGGGGCTGCTGTGAGTGTCGACACTTATCCTTCTCCACTTGTTCATGCGATACATTCAACAGTAGTCTTTTTCTGCAAATCATTTTCACAATCCCCTTTGAATATTGTTGACTTTGCCTTCATTTATGCAGTTAATCGGTGAATTAAGCTTGGTATTGCATACAACAGGTATATGGCAACATTAGTATAACCACATGGCGTCAACGACCCCATTCAGCACCCTGATGATTGACACAAGCGTTAATTGACAAAATGCACTTGATACTTTGTTGAATTTAATGCTGACATGGTTTGCAGTAAATAAGGGTCAAAGATAAACTGCACTCGCATTGCTTCTTCTCTTTCACCTCAATTCTTCCAAATACATCTACATTGTCCCATGCGCTAATAGATCAGTGGCACTCAAGAAGTCACCAGCTACGGCTTTCCATTTTAAGGTGGACGCACAATCCTCTTTCTTATCTACACCCGTGTCCACTGGGCTGGTTGGCTATAATGAGGCAAAAACTGTTAAAAGCAGGCATTAAGTCGAAACGACCCAAGCCGCGGCAAGCATCAATGCACTTAAGAACTCAAAATTTTTTGCCTTTATTTAGCCGTTCCTAGTGTCGAAGATAGTAACCAAAGATACGGACAAACATCCCAAGTTAGGCACTCCACAAGTTGAGGTGTTGTGTGACAAACTATAGCACCGTTCCCACATTCCTACCTCAGGCAACGTACTTTCCACCATCTGCGAGAAGTGCCTCCCAACCTCCTCAACTCTTGAGACGGCATATACCGAAATGAACCTGCCACCTTTATTGGAAACAGTAAAGCATTTCCTGATTTGCATTTTTATACTACTTAAAATGGAAAATCACAACGTAGTGTTAAAGTCCCAAGTTAGTGAACACTTTTATTTCTTATTGATTCAAATGGGGCAGAAAAAAAGGAACTTAAGGTCGGAATATCGAAAGGAACAACTGTTGTGCTGTGATGGAACGTTGCAAAGGAAATAGCAAAATGGACTCACGAATGTGTCCATAATTAGGGTTTACTTCTTCTCCTGAACACACATCTTTCCCTGAAACAAAGGCACAATTTGAATCTGGAAAAGTTGGCGATTTGGTGGGCTTGCTGCTGTCAGTTTCGACACCCAAACACGCAGCGGTTCCCGTGGTAGAGTAACGATGGTCAGAATCTTTTACTCACTAAAGAAAAACGCCTCAATTTATCGAGAAAGTGGCATCAGTTTACACTTCACTAGGAAGAGAAAGAACAGGAACCAAAAGGGGAATGTTCACTTTAAAGGCAACAAAAGCTGCCTTAATATGTAATGTATGTTCAAAGTCAAAAAAAGACCTGCTCATCTTTCGTAGCTGTAGTAAATTCTCTCACTACCAATGACATTATTTGCACGTGATCCGATTTCACCAGAGAGTGCAATTAAAATAACTGCGCACAGACATTCGTGCATTGCATAAAATTTGCTACTCAGCTGTGAGTTTACCTGATTTTGTCAATGTTGATTAGACTCACCACTCATTCCTTATTTCTTTTAGACACAATGATCAAGTTTATTCACGCCTTAGTCTCGATTACATTTGTGGCCTCGGAAGCTCTGAATAGTGAGGAGCAAAAAGAACTTATTGATTTCCACAACATTAAAAGGGGATCTGTAAAACCTTCCGCTACCAATATGTTAGAAATGGTGAGTTTTTAATTTGTGCGATAAGTCGAGCTCTACATCTTCCACGAATTTCCCAACAAGACCTGCATTTGGCATCAGCAATACGAAACACCCCTTTAGAAAGCGTAACCTAGCTCTGCGATTCCTCTTCCGAAAATGATGCTAATCCTGTAGTATATTGCTAAAGGTGTACAGCAAAGAACTGGAAAATCTGGCAGTTGACTGGGTAGCGAGGTGCAAGTTTGAACACCCAAATTGGAAGGAACATCCGAAATACAGTGGTACCGGACAGAATCTCGCCTTGTCTGGAGGTTCAAGCCGCAATTTGGTCGCGCAGGCAACCGGGTGGTGGAACGAGGTTGCGTATTACACATATGCAAACAACACATGTGCGTCTGGTAAAGTCTGTGGACACTACACTCAGGTGAGGCAGTGACATTACATTTGCATTTTAAATAAAGTTCTTCATTTTGCCCTGTATTTTATGCATTTGCACGCAGTTGCATTTCTTCTGTTCATATTTTAGAGATTGTTGGAATTCAGTTTTTATGTGATCACCTGAGCTACATGTAATTTATGAAGCCGTATTTTACGTACTAGATAGCTCTGTCATATCCGCCATAAGAACGGCCTTTCCTCTGTGATAAATAGGTGGTCTGGGCATCGTCTGGGGAGCTTGGGTGCGCCGTTCAGCGGTGTGATAATATAAAACCAGACTGGCCAAAGCCGATATTCCTAATGGCGTGCCAATACAAACCACCGTGAGTGTGATTATACATAACTACTTCCCGTGGGAATCGTATGCTGATATTTAACACTGATGCTTTTGCCCCAGGGGTAACTTCGCAGGTACAAAACCGTACACAAGTGGTGACACTTGCAGTCAATGTCCACATGGAACTACGTGTGTAAACAAACTTTGTTCCAGGGCAGGTCCCCAAACAACGACTACAAGGACTGCACCGAGTAAACCCAGTACAACGAGGTCGTCTAATACACCGACTACAACATCCACCTCCTCTATCACTCGGGTGGGAGGAACGGCCTTGTTTGCTACAATTCTGGTTTATGCTTTCGCCTAAGCATGCCTCAGCATGCAAAGACTTTATTACTTACCAGTCTCATTTCACACACGCTTGACATGAAACAACTTCCTCTCCCAACACGAAGTAGCCTGTATTGTAGTTTGCATTCTCCTATTGCTCTTCACCACTATTCGTCTGTTATTGTTCACAAATGCTTAAAATTTCACCAATGAAACAATTATTTCCATGCTTTGAGAAAGTGACATGGCACGCTTGTGTTCACCCAACAAATCAAACTGTGCATTCTTAGAATACAATGCTATTTGTATCGTGCCTGGTCATTTGCCATCCACGCCAAGCGCCATGGTAAAATTGGCGATCTCGAGATGAAATTGGGTCGAGTTTGCCACGAGGTCGTGGGTATTTTAGACCAATCAGGCTAACAGCCACGTACTCTAGCGACTAATCTTAAATGGACTCGTCTGGTTGCTTTCCTTTTAAGTAGTCCCTCGTAGGATATTTAAACGACTTATTGGGAATGGGTGTGCAATCGCTATTTTCCATAGTTTGTTTACTTACCCAGCAGTTTCACCACAACCTTGATGAGGACTTGCAATTCTCTTGGGAAGTAGATGGCGTAGGCACCATCTTCCAGTCTTGGATGTGCAATTAAACGAAGTGAAGGATTGAGGACTCCCATGGCGTGTAACAATATGCAATGCGCATGATGCATTCTAAGTGTAGGTCAAGAAATGAGCAATGCTGACACACTTTTGGAGCTAACTACGTGGGTATTAGGCACGCGGGAATGATAGTTGTTTTAATAATTATCTGCCAGCGACCACGTGCAGGGAATAAGCTTCGTAGAAAAAAAGAACAGTTTCAGCTTGTGAGTTATCCGTGTACAATAACTGCAATTACAAAATATCACACTCATTGTCGAAATTCTCTACTGTTATTTCGAACCGATACGGGAAAGCATCATCCACTTTTCTACTGCAAAACAGGCGCGTATTTACTCTTAGCGAGAAATATGGACACAACGCAAACGGATTGGCATCTTCCCGACCTTTGACAGGTGGGAACAAGGATGCATCCATCTACTAAGGATCAGTCAATTGTCAAACAACATGCATCATGGATGCGCCCGATCTCCACATTCGTAGGACGCACTTGGAAGCACTGATTCATCTGTATCACTCGACGAAGACATTAGTATTGCCTTCCGTAATTGAAATTGGTCTTGTATTTAAGTCATTTGGAATGGGTAATCTGTAGAGTGAAGAAATGAGGACAATCAACAGTAGTGGAGTTGTTTGAGTGCAGTTGTCAGTTGGAGAGATGGTCAGGATGGAAAGCAGACCCACATGAGACTACTGTTGCTCTAATTGCCCAAATCACCATCCACGTGCATCAAGTCGCAACATCGCACCGCCAACTTTGTAGATGTTTAGCCCTGGCTTTCTTCCAAGGCTGATGTCACTACTGCAACTAGTACTATAGCAGCACCTTAACGTCGAGGCCCTCTGCTTGTTTGCAAATCCCTCTTTTAGTTCCACCAATTCTGCTATTCCAAGAACGATTAGCGATTTCACACGCTCACTATCACTTTATGTCACCGGTTCACAAAGCCAAATTAATTCTCTCTTTATTTTTTGCTGCTTTTCAGATCTATTTGACTAGGTAGCGGCTGCTCTTTTGTAATATTTTAGTTAAATTGAAGCACTGGATTACTACCCCCTATTTATAAGAAATTACTATCCAAGTTTGGGTGCTAATTATACCAATTCGCCTTGAATTTGTCTACATCACACTGCTCAATTATCTCGCGTTGGTGAATGTATAACTTAAATTCAGTGTAAAATATGTGCCCCCTCTTCTCACCTCGTCATTGTTGTCCAACCTGCAGTGAAGACATGTTGCCATTTATGTTCTCATTGGCCCCTCAGAATTTGCCTTTGCAAATATCAACTAAGGCATTCACTACTTGCCTGTAAGTGTCTCCTCACACCATCCATGCATGAGTGATAAGGAAAATGAGCCGCATGCATCACCTGTTTCTCCTCACGATAGCAAATGCGGTCCTGTCATGTGAGGTCACAGTTGCATGATATTCCACTCCAAGACAGCATATTTATTTCCACGCTCTCTTTGGAATGTTACACTACTAGTACGAAAGGCACCTCTTTTTAATCATCTAGTTTCAGCATTTGAGTATTTCACTCCCATGTCTGGCAAATGGTCGTATATTTTAGATATTCTTACGTCTGCATAAAATCTACTCACCGCACACCAAGTCCTGCACGGCCGCCGCATCCACCTCCAGTACGGTACGTGTACGACTCAGGTAGGAGTCCCCGACCCCTCGTCCTCTCGTCGATCACTTTTGTATGAAGCAGTATCCCTTCCTCCTCAAACAAACCATTCATTACAGCATGACCACTTTAACGTTTCTTTTTTATCCTTTCACCATTCTACATGTTTACATGCATTACTGAAATCTGAGTCAAATGCCTCAAATGTCTGTGGTTTTGCATTCTTTTTCACTAATCATATCAAGCGTACAAAGAAGAGTCGCATAAGTTCCAAAAAGGGTTGATACATTTGAATCAGTCAACAGATATTTAAGTTATCTTTTCAGTTTAAACGAGCAAAAATAACCGTGAGTGGGAAAATGGATATTTACTATAGTTAGTGTATTGGAGGAGGCGAGGGCCGAAGCATGAACCACGAAACAAACTCACGCGCCACGTTGTAGGAAATACCCACTATTACCTGCGTAAGTTGACTGATCCGCGTTGTTTCCGCTACTCGACACAAAATACCTCGTGAACCGTAGCAGGAATAGATAAATGTGATGTATACGCTGAGGTCAATTTAAGGACTGCTGGACTATAGACCGTGACATTGTTTCACTGCAGCAGTAGCTTCGAAATGTGCTGAATGCCTGTTGTATTTAGCTATTTTTCATGTCATGTGTGTAATTCCATCGCAGGACAAAAAAGAAGGAGATACATAGATGTGGCATTGCAGAATGAATGTGAAAGGTAAGAATCTCTACACAATAGTTCTCGTCATTAACACAAGCAACAATTATGTAGAAGATGGACTTGGTGGAGGCTTGACACCTAACAGCGTGCTTCTACTTCAAGTGTAAACAGTAACATTGAAATAATCTTGCATGATTAATCTTTTAACTCTCCTTATTCAAAAGACTGTTGAGCAGATTCCGCTTGGACAAAGAGAATGGAGGATGTAGACGCATCTCGACTTCTCCTCTTACCCATCACTAATAACTACTCTTTGCAGGTTTGTAACGCAAAGTGAGAGATTACTCACCGGTGGGTGAATGTAAAACGTAGGAGAGTAAAGAACGTCAAGGAAACCTGCTGCAATCCCAAATTTATCGTCCTTTTCTAGAAACACTAAACATTACTACAAAAATGCAAAATACATAATTGTCATCATTACATTTAACCGGGCAATCAAGCCCAAAAATTTTGTGCTTTTGAGCTGGGCTGTGCCCTTCGCTGGTGTGGTGGAATATGGTGCAATTGGTGACCACTGAAAACCGTAATATAGTAACTGGAAAGTGTGGTAGGAGTGTTAAAAATGGGGGAAAGCATTACCATATTGTGACTCCATCAGAGGGCTAAATTGGTGGCAAAGACCACACTAGAATTGTGCAGGTTCTGGCTACAATAGCGCGTCCATGCAAAACTTAGTGTTTGTTGTTGTGTTTCGTAATTGCTCGCGTTTACTCAAAGGCGCAATGGTTAGAAAGACCTCTTTTTTACCCTCCACGAAAAAAATAGCACTCTACTACATTTTTCAATCTTCAGCTCCAGTTGTGATTCGTGCGTGCAGTACGTAACTAATAACAGGAACATCAAAGTCCTTGCCTCAATATCATGCCACTGATGACGATCATGATCTACTCAAAGTCGCGTGGAAAAATAGCCAATCCACTTCCCCACTTGAAAGGTGTAGGTGAGTTTCGTTGTGATAGATAAGGACATAAAGCACACTAAAATTATGGTATTTGTGGATAAACGCAGCTCTGGTGGTAGCACACAATAGAATTTTGCAGAATTAATAATCGTTTCTGGTAATTTAAAACT
The DNA here is from genome assembly GCA_000469725.3 of Echinococcus multilocularis. Taxonomy (NCBI): domain Eukaryota; kingdom Metazoa; phylum Platyhelminthes; class Cestoda; order Cyclophyllidea; family Taeniidae; genus Echinococcus; species Echinococcus multilocularis. The sequence continues at coordinate 300 of LN902353.1, read as the reverse complement.
CGTGGAAAGTCTCATGCATTTGCTAGCAAACAGTGGCCTTCACAAAAAAACATACCGAGAGCATTTGTTACCTCCACGAAAGATAAGTGGGTCTTGTTCTTTTTAACCCTGAACAAACATTTCATATGAGGGCTGCCTTTATTGCCTTTTAGAGAGAAAATTCCCCCTTTTTTCTTGTTCTAACCCATTTCAGTGGAATGCAAGGTCATGTCGATTTGTCGACTAACCGAGACCCTCTTTCTCCAGTGATTAGGGATATTCTGGCGAACATCTCTGTGCTATGAAGACTGCACTCATTAT
>LN902351.1:0-26998 GCA_000469725.3 Echinococcus multilocularis | reverse complement strand
TGGAAAGTAAATTTGAAGATACTTGGAATTACTTCACGGCCGATTGCCTGTCACTCCTGAGGAAGTGTCAGTGTTTGGCACGTTTTGAAGTCTGATTTTGATTCTTCTAACAGTTGAACTCCATTCTTGTATTGTTTCACCCATCCTTTTGCAATCAAATATCTTATACCTTTTTCTGCTCTTCTTTCCGGTCTCGCCATTGACCACCTCATATTAGCACAAACTAGTCTTAAACATTACAAAGATATTTGTTTTAAGACAAATAAATGATGTCATCCAAACTGCATCTGAGGAAATTTCGAACCAATTAGTCAGACATGTACCTGTTTGCTTATAAGCGCAGAAATTCTCTCGCTTCTGCGCACTTCGTCTGCATACGTCTTCGGTTTTGCTGCATCCTCGGCGGCAGGGGATTTGCCGGTTCCCTATCAGCTTTTGCAGGAAACATCATGTTAACTTTGGTTACGATCCGAGCTAGTGGCTATCTGTAATTGGCTTTATCGTATTTGAATTAGGTATCTGCTTTATATTAGTCTGCGGCATACTACTCGTACTTGTATGTGGGCCATGATTTTCAGGCTTGAGTGTGGTGATTGTTTGGAATAGTTGTTTTATCATTAAAACTTGGACAAATAGTGCTGCAAAGCCCATTTTGTTCACAGTTCACATTCTCTACGGACAACTCCTGCATCGTCTGCTGCTGCGCGCATAACATATTTGACTACGTCCACTTTTAAGCCGGGCTACTGGCATAGCCAATAGGCCAGCCCATCCAGCGAAATACAAGAGGGCTAGTTCAAAGTACGAAAGTGGCGCGTCCCCAATGCCGAGGGATAAACCACCTGACCTAAGGAGCTATCCATCCTGGTTTGCACTGTTAAGTGATAAATCTCAGCTGGGCGGAAGAAGTGCACATGCTGCGAGTTGGAAAACCGTTGGCGAATCGAAGTATAAGGTCTGAAAATGTCGTCTGTCTTTGACAGCTATCCCAGTCCCGTGGTCTGCAGGAAAGCAATTAGCAACATAAGCGACACTCGCCGCATCTGTATAAAGATGTCAACTACGTGCTCACAAGACACCTCTACCCCTCTACTAGCACGATAAAAGCCAGATCAAGATCGCTGCGCAGCACCGAAGTCAAAACAATGAATCAAGTTGAAGCTGGCAGCAAACACCACCCCCACGGAACTGTGCTAAATCCTGCCCTTTGTTGTATGACCCTGCTTTCAGACCAGCGTCTCCGCCTCTGGCTATGAACACTAGTGTTGACCAGCACTAATGCCCGTTCCACAATCCTGTTCCTATACCAAACAGAACTCCAAATCCGATAAGACTGCTAAGTGGGATCAATGATGTCACTGTCACTGTCTCCGTTGCACGGCAATTCAGTGACTGGCAAGCTTGGTTCGGAAGTGTTTTTCATTCACTATCGATTACAATGCGATAACTGAGGCAAGAAATAGACAAGGGGCAGCTGGGATGACGCACAAGAGAGGAGAGCAGACGTGGAATATGCTCATCGTATAGGTCTCAAAATTGGGTGGAGGAGCTGCCTTTTGTCGCCCTCATTGTATCTCTGACGGCTGGGCTGGCCTCTGGGCCACGGCAGTAACTCCAGGCCTACTCTATGCAGAACATGTGCATGTATATTCTGCCTGCGTGTTTTGCCTTTTTCGTCAATAGGGAAGCCTCGAGGAGCTGCATCTGTTTTAGGCTAAGGAGCAGTCAACAAATCGCAAGCTTGTCTGCTATTTCCTGGTCATCATTCTACGCAACTTGTGATTTGGGTTTTAGGATTTGCATACCACAGATGGTTTACTGAAGTAAATGAATGTTTTAAACAACACTGGGGAAAAGCAGGAAACATCAATTATTCAATTTTCACCCTAAAAAGTGCACTCTCTATAAGTCATTGGAAAGTAAATTTGAAGATACTTGGAATTACTTCACGGCCGATTGCCTGTCACTCCTGAGGAAGTGTCAGTGTTTGGCACGTTTTGAAGTCTGATTTTGATTCTTCTAACAGTTGAACTCCATTCTTGTATTGTTTCACCCATCCTTTTGCAATCAAATATCTTATACCTTTTTCTGCTCTTCTTTCCGGTCTCGCCATTGACCACCTCATATTAGCACAAACTAGTCTTAAACATTACAAAGATATTTGTTTTAAGACAAATAAATGATGTCATCCAAACTGCATCTGAGGAAATTTCGAACCAATTAGTCAGACATGTACCTGTTTGCTTATAAGCGCAGAAATTCTCTCGCTTCTGCGCACTTCGTCTGCATACGTCTTCGGTTTTGCTGCGTCCTCGGCGGCAGGGGATTTGCCGGTTCCCTATCAGCTTTTGCAGGAAACATCATGTTAACTTTGGTTACGATCCGAGCTAGTGGCTATCTGTAATTGGCTTTATCGTATTTGAATTAGGTATCTGCTTTATATTAGTCTGCGGCATACTACTCGTACTTGTATGTGGGCCATGATTTTCAGGCTTGAGTGTGGTGATTGTTTGGAATAGTTGTTTTATCATTAAAACTTGGACAAATAGTGCTGCAAAGCCCATTTTGTTCACAGTTCACATTCTCTACGGACAACTCCTGCATCGTCTGCTGCTGCGCGCATAACATATTTGACTACGTCCACTTTTAAGCCGGGCTACTGGCATAGCCAATAGGCCAGCCCATCCAGCGAAATACAAGAGGGCTAGTTCAAAGTACGAAAGTGGCGCGTCCCCAATGCCGAGGGATAAACCACCTGACCTAAGGAGCTATCCATCCTGGTTTGCACTGTTAAGTGATAAATCTCAGCTGGGCGGAAGAAGTGCACATGCTGCGAGTTGGAAAACCGTTGGCGAATCGAAGTGTAAGGTCTGAAAATGTCGTCTGTCTTTGACAGCTATCCCAGTCCCGTGGTCTGCAGGAAAGCAATTAGCAACATAAGCGACACTCGCCGCATCTGTATAAAGATGTCAACTACGTGCTCACAAGACACCTCTACCCCTCTACTAGCACGATAAAAGCCAGATCAAGATCGCTGCGCAGCACCGAAGTCAAAACAATGAATCAAGTTGAAGCTGGCAGCAAACACCACCCCCACGGAACTGTGCTAAATCCTGCCCTTTGTTGTATGACCCTGCTTTCAGACCAGCGTCTCTGCCTCTGGCTATGAACACTAGTGTTGACCAGCACTAATGCCCGTTCCACAATCCTGTTCCTATACCAAACAGAACTCCAAATCCGATAAGACTGCTAAGTGGGATCAATGATGTCACTGTCACTGTCTCCGTTGCACGGCAATTCAGTGACTGGCAAGCTTGGTTCGGAAGTGTTTTTCATTCACTATCGATTACAATGCGATAACTGAGGCAAGAAATAGACAAGGGGCAGCTGGGATGACGCACAAGAGAGGAGAGCAGACGTGGAATATGCTCATCGTATAGGTCTCAAAATTGGGTGGAGGAGCTGCCTTTTGTCGCCCTCATTGTATCTCTGACGGCTGGGCTGGCCTCTGGGCCACGGCAGTAACTCCAGGCCTACTCTATGCAGAACATGTGCATGTATATTCTGCCTGCGTGTTTTGCCTTTTTCGTCAATAGGGAAGCCTCGAGGAGCTGCATCTGTTTTAGGCTAAGGAGCAGTCAACAAATCGCAAGCTTGTCTGCTATTTCCTGGTCATCATTCTACGCAACTTGTGATTTGGGTTTTAGGATTTGCATACCACAGATGGTTTACTGAAGTAAATGAATGTTTTAAACAACACTGGGGAAAAGCAGGAAACATCAATTATTCAATTTTCACCCTAAAAAGTGCACTCTCTATAAGTCATTGGAAAGTAAATTTGAAGATACTTGGAATTACTTCACGGCCGATTGCCTGTCACTCCTGAGGAAGTGTCAGTGTTTGGCACGTTTTGAAGTCTGATTTTGATTCTTCTAACAGTTGAACTCCATTCTTGTATTGTTTCACCCATCCTTTTGCAATCAAATATCTTATACCTTTTTCTGCTCTTCTTTCCGGTCTCGCCATTGACCACCTCATATTAGCACAAACTAGTCTTAAACATTACAAAGATATTTGTTTTAAGACAAATAAATGATGTCATCCAAACTGCATCTGAGGAAATTTCGAACCAATTAGTCAGACATGTACCTGTTTGCTTATAAGCGCAGAAATTCTCTCGCTTCTGCGCACTTCGTCTGCATACGTCTTCGGTTTTGCTGCGTCCTCGGCGGCAGGGGATTTGCCGGTTCCCTATCAGCTTTTGCAGGAAACATCATGTTAACTTTGGTTACGATCCGAGCTAGTGGCTATCTGTAATTGGCTTTATCGTATTTGAATTAGGTATCTGCTTTATATTAGTCTGCGGCATACTACTCGTACTTGTATGTGGGCCATGATTTTCAGGCTTGAGTGTGGTGATTGTTTGGAATAGTTGTTTTATCATTAAAACTTGGACAAATAGTGCTGCAAAGCCCATTTTGTTCACAGTTCACATTCTCTACGGACAACTCCTGCATCGTCTGCTGCTGCGCGCATAACATATTTGACTACGTCCACTTTTAAGCCGGGCTACTGGCATAGCCAATAGGCCAGCCCATCCAGCGAAATACAAGAGGGCTAGTTCAAAGTACGAAAGTGGCGCGTCCCCAATGCCGAGGGATAAACCACCTGACCTAAGGAGCTATCCATCCTGGTTTGCACTGTTAAGTGATAAATCTCAGCTGGGCGGAAGAAGTGCACATGCTGCGAGTTGGAAAACCGTTGGCGAATCGAAGTATAAGGTCTGAAAATGTCGTCTGTCTTTGACAGCTATCCCAGTCCCGTGGTCTGCAGGAAAGCAATTAGCAACATAAGCGACACTCGCCGCATCTGTATAAAGATGTCAACTACGTGCTCACAAGACACCTCTACCCCTCTACTAGCACGATAAAAGCCAGATCAAGATCGCTGCGCAGCACCGAAGTCAAAACAATGAATCAAGTTGAAGCTGGCAGCAAACACCACCCCCACGGAACTGTGCTAAATCCTGCCCTTTGTTGTATGACCCTGCTTTCAGACCAGCGTCTCCGCCTCTGGCTATGAACACTAGTGTTGACCAGCACTAATGCCCGTTCCACAATCCTGTTCCTATACCAAACAGAACTCCAAATCCGATAAGACTGCTAAGTGGGATCAATGATGTCACTGTCACTGTCTCCGTTGCACGGCAATTCAGTGACTGGCAAGCTTGGTTCGGAAGTGTTTTTCATTCACTATCGATTACAATGCGATAACTGAGGCAAGAAATAGACAAGGGGCAGCTGGGATGACGCACAAGAGAGGAGAGCAGACGTGGAATATGCTCATCGTATAGGTCTCAAAATTGGGTGGAGGAGCTGCCTTTTGTCGCCCTCATTGTATCGCTGACGGCTGGGCTGGCCTCTGGGCCACGGCAGTAACTCCAGGCCTACTCTATGCAGAACATGTGCATGTATATTCTGCCTGCGTGTTTTGCCTTTTTCGTCAATAGGGAAGCCTCGAGGAGCTGCATCTGTTTTAGGCTAAGGAGCAGTCAACAAATCGCAAGCTTGTCTGCTATTTCCTGGTCATCATTCTACGCAACTTGTGATTTGGGTTTTAGGATTTGCATACCACAGATGGTTTACTGAAGTAAATGAATGTTTTAAACAACACTGGGGAAAAGCAGGAAACATCAATTATTCAATTTTCACCCTAAAAAGTGCACTCTCTATAAGTCATTGGAAAGTAAATTTGAAGATACTTGGAATTACTTCACGGCCGATTGCCTGTCACTCCTGAGGAAGTGTCAGTGTTTGGCACGTTTTGAAGTCTGATTTTGATTCTTCTAACAGTTGAACTCCATTCTTGTATTGTTTCACCCATCCTTTTGCAATCAAATATCTTATACCTTTTTCTGCTCTTCTTTCCGGTCTCGCCATTGACCACCTCATATTAGCACAAACTAGTCTTAAACATTACAAAGATATTTGTTTTAAGACAAATAAATGATGTCATCCAAACTGCATCTGAGGAAATTTCGAACCAATTAGTCAGACATGTACCTGTTTGCTTATAAGCGCAGAAATTCTCTCGCTTCTGCGCACTTCGTCTGCATACGTCTTCGGTTTTGCTGCGTCCTCGGCGGCAGGGGATTTGCCGGTTCCCTATCAGCTTTTGCAGGAAACATCATGTTAACTTTGGTTACGATCCGAGCTAGTGGCTATCTGTAATTGGCTTTATCGTATTTGAATTAGGTATCTGCTTTATATTAGTCTGCGGCATACTACTCGTACTTGTATGTGGGCCATGATTTTCAGGCTTGAGTGTGGTGATTGTTTGGAATAGTTGTTTTATCATTAAAACTTGGACAAATAGTGCTGCAAAGCCCATTTTGTTCACAGTTCACATTCTCTACGGACAACTCCTGCATCGTCTGCTGCTGCGCGCATAACATATTTGACTACGTCCACTTTTAAGCCGGGCTACTGGCATAGCCAATAGGCCAGCCCATCCAGCGAAATACAAGAGGGCTAGTTCAAAGTACGAAAGTGGCGCGTCCCCAATGCCGAGGGATAAACCACCTGACCTAAGGAGCTATCCATCCTGGTTTGCACTGTTAAGTGATAAATCTCAGCTGGGCGGAAGAAGTGCACATGCTGCGAGTTGGAAAACCGTTGGCGAATCGAAGTATAAGGTCTGAAAATGTCGTCTGTCTTTGACAGCTATCCCAGTCCCGTGGTCTGCAGGAAAGCAATTAGCAACATAAGCGACACTCGCCGCATCTGTATAAAGATGTCAACTACGTGCTCACAAGACACCTCTACCCCTCTACTAGCACGATAAAAGCCAGATCAAGATCGCTGCGCAGCACCGAAGTCAAAACAATGAATCAAGTTGAAGCTGGCAGCAAACACCACCCCCACGGAACTGTGCTAAATCCTGCCCTTTGTTGTATGACCCTGCTTTCAGACCAGCGTCTCCGCCTCTGGCTATGAACACTAGTGTTGACCAGCACTAATGCCCGTTCCACAATCCTGTTCCTATACCAAACAGAACTCCAAATCCGATAAGACTGCTAAGTGGGATCAATGATGTCACTGTCACTGTCTCCGTTGCACGGCAATTCAGTGACTGGCAAGCTTGGTTCGGAAGTGTTTTTCATTCACTATCGATTACAATGCGATAACTGAGGCAAGAAATAGACAAGGGGCAGCTGGGATGACGCACAAGAGAGGAGAGCAGACGTGGAATATGCTCATCGTATAGGTCTCAAAATTGGGTGGAGGAGCTGCCTTTTGTCGCCCTCATTGTATCTCTGACGGCTGGGCTGGCCTCTGGGCCACGGCAGTAACTCCAGGCCTACTCTATGCAGAACATGTGCATATATATTCTGCCTGCGTGTTTTGCCTTTTTCGTCAATAGGGAAGCCTCGAGGAGCTGCATCTGTTTTAGGCTAAGGAGCAGTCAACAAATCGCAAGCTTGTCTGCTATTTCCTGGTCATCATTCTACGCAACTTGTGATTTGGGTTTTAGGATTTGCATACCACAGATGGTTTACTGAAGTAAATGAATGTTTTAAACAACACTGGGGAAAAGCAGGAAACATCAATTATTCAATTTTCACCCTAAAAAGTGCACTCTCTATAAGTCATTGGAAAGTAAATTTGAAGATACTTGGAATTACTTCACGGCCGATTGCCTGTCACTCCTGAGGAAGTGTCAGTGTTTGGCACGTTTTGAAGTCTGATTTTGATTCTTCTAACAGTTGAACTCCATTCTTGTATTGTTTCACCCATCCTTTTGCAATCAAATATCTTATACCTTTTTCTGCTCTTCTTTCCGGTCTCGCCATTGACCACCTCATATTAGCACAAACTAGTCTTAAACATTACAAAGATATTTGTTTTAAGACAAATAAATGATGTCATCCAAACTGCATCTGAGGAAATTTCGAACCAATTAGTCAGACATGTACCTGTTTGCTTATAAGCGCAGAAATTCTCTCGCTTCTGCGCACTTCGTCTGCATACGTCTTCGGTTTTGCTGCGTCCTCGGCGGCAGGGGATTTGCCGGTTCCCTATCAGCTTTTGCAGGAAACATCATGTTAACTTTGGTTACGATCCGAGCTAGTGGCTATCTGTAATTGGCTTTATCGTATTTGAATTAGGTATCTGCTTTATATTAGTCTGCGGCATACTACTCGTACTTGTATGTGGGCCATGATTTTCAGGCTTGAGTGTGGTGATTGTTTGGAATAGTTGTTTTATCATTAAAACTTGGACAAATAGTGCTGCAAAGCCCATTTTGTTCACAGTTCACATTCTCTACGGACAACTCCTGCATCGTCTGCTGCTGCGCGCATAACATATTTGACTACGTCCACTTTTAAGCCGGGCTACTGGCATAGCCAATAGGCCAGCCCATCCAGCGAAATACAAGAGGGCTAGTTCAAAGTACGAAAGTGGCGCGTCCCCAATGCCGAGGGATAAACCACCTGACCTAAGGAGCTATCCATCCTGGTTTGCACTGTTAAGTGATAAATCTCAGCTGGGCGGAAGAAGTGCACATGCTGCGAGTTGGAAAACCGTTGGCGAATCGAAGTATAAGGTCTGAAAATGTCGTCTGTCTTTGACAGCTATCCCAGTCCCGTGGTCTGCAGGAAAGCAATTAGCAACATAAGCGACACTCGCCGCATCTGTATAAAGATGTCAACTACGTGCTCACAAGACACCTCTACCCCTCTACTAGCACGATAAAAGCCAGATCAAGATCGCTGCGCAGCACCGAAGTCAAAACAATGAATCAAGTTGAAGCTGGCAGCAAACACCACCCCCACGGAACTGTGCTAAATCCTGCCCTTTGTTGTATGACCCTGCTTTCAGACCAGCGTCTCTGCCTCTGGCTATGAACACTAGTGTTGACCAGCACTAATGCCCGTTCCACAATCCTGTTCCTATACCAAACAGAACTCCAAATCCGATAAGACTGCTAAGTGGGATCAATGATGTCACTGTCACTGTCTCCGTTGCACGGCAATTCAGTGACTGGCAAGCTTGGTTCGGAAGTGTTTTTCATTCACTATCGATTACAATGCGATAACTGAGGCAAGAAATAGACAAGGGGCAGCTGGGATGACGCACAAGAGAGGAGAGCAGACGTGGAATATGCTCATCGTATAGGTCTCAAAATTGGGTGGAGGAGCTGCCTTTTGTCGCCCTCATTGTATCTCTGACGGCTGGGCTGGCCTCTGGGCCACGGCAGTAACTCCAGGCCTACTCTATGCAGAACATGTGCATGTATATTCTGCCTGCGTGTTTTGCCTTTTTCGTCAATAGGGAAGCCTCGAGGAGCTGCATCTGTTTTAGGCTAAGGAGCAGTCAACAAATCGCAAGCTTGTCTGCTATTTCCTGGTCATCATTCTACGCAACTTGTGATTTGGGTTTTAGGATTTGCATACCACAGATGGTTTACTGAAGTAAATGAATGTTTTAAACAACACTGGGGAAAAGCAGGAAACATCAATTATTCAATTTTCACCCTAAAAAGTGCACTCTCTATAAGTCATTGGAAAGTAAATTTGAAGATACTTGGAATTACTTCACGGCCGATTGCCTGTCACTCCTGAGGAAGTGTCAGTGTTTGGCACGTTTTGAAGTCTGATTTTGATTCTTCTAACAGTTGAACTCCATTCTTGTATTGTTTCACCCATCCTTTTGCAATCAAATATCTTATACCTTTTTCTGCTCTTCTTTCCGGTCTCGCCATTGACCACCTCATATTAGCACAAACTAGTCTTAAACATTACAAAGATATTTGTTTTAAGACAAATAAATGATGTCATCCAAACTGCATCTGAGGAAATTTCGAACCAATTAGTCAGACATGTACCTGTTTGCTTATAAGCGCAGAAATTCTCTCGCTTCTGCGCACTTCGTCTGCATACGTCTTCGGTTTTGCTGCGTCCTCGGCGGCAGGGGATTTGCCGGTTCCCTATCAGCTTTTGCAGGAAACATCATGTTAACTTTGGTTACGATCCGAGCTAGTGGCTATCTGTAATTGGCTTTATCGTATTTGAATTAGGTATCTGCTTTATATTAGTCTGCGGCATACTACTCGCACTTGTATGTGGGCCATGATTTTCAGGCTTGAGTGTGGTGATTGTTTGGAATAGTTGTTTTATCATTAAAACTTGGACAAATAGTGCTGCAAAGCCCATTTTGTTCACAGTTCACATTCTCTACGGACAACTCCTGCATCGTCTGCTGCTGCGCGCATAACATATTTGACTACGTCCACTTTTAAGCCGGGCTACTGGCATAGCCAATAGGCCAGCCCATCCAGCGAAATACAAGAGGGCTAGTTCAAAGTACGAAAGTGGCGCGTCCCCAATGCCGAGGGATAAACCACCTGACCTAAGGAGCTATCCATCCTGGTTTGCACTGTTAAGTGATAAATCTCAGCTGGGCGGAAGAAGTGCACATGCTGCGAGTTGGAAAACCGTTGGCGAATCGAAGTGTAAGGTCTGAAAATGTCGTCTGTCTTTGACAGCTATCCCAGTCCCGTGGTCTGCAGGAAAGCAATTAGCAACATAAGCGACACTCGCCGCATCTGTATAAAGATGTCAACTACGTGCTCACAAGACACCTCTACCCCTCTACTAGCACGATAAAAGCCAGATCAAGATCGCTGCGCAGCACCGAAGTCAAAACAATGAATCAAGTTGAAGCTGGCAGCAAACACCACCCCCACGGAACTGTGCTAAATCCTGCCCTTTGTTGTATGACCCTGCTTTCAGACCAGCGTCTCTGCCTCTGGCTATGAACACTAGTGTTGACCAGCGCTAATGCCCGTTCCACAATCCTGTTCCTATACCAAACAGAACTCCAAATCCGATAAGACTGCTAAGTGGGATCAATGATGTCACTGTCACTGTCTCCGTTGCACGGCAATTCAGTGACTGGCAAGCTTGGTTCGGAAGTGTTTTTCATTCACTATCGATTACGATGCGATAACTGAGGCAAGAAATAGACAAGGGGCAGCTGGGATGACGCACAAGAGAGGAGAGCAGACGTGGAATATGCTCATCGTATAGGTCTCAAAATTGGGTGGAGGAGCTGCCTTTTGTCGCCCTCATTGTATCGCTGACGGCTGGGCTGGCCTCTGGGCCACGGCAGTAACTCCAGGCCTACTCTATGCAGAACATGTGCATGTATATTCTGCCTGCGTGTTTTGCCTTTTTCGTCAATAGGGAAGCCTCGAGGAGCTGCATCTGTTTTAGGCTAAGGAGCAGTCAACAAATCGCAAGCTTGTCTGCTATTTCCTGGTCATCATTCTACGCAACTTGTGATTTGGGTTTTAGGATTTGCATACCACAGATGGTTTACTGAAGTAAATGAATGTTTTAAACAACACTGGGGAAAAGCAGGAAACATCAATTATTCAATTTTCACCCTAAAAAGTGCACTCTCTATAAGTCATTGGAAAGTAAATTTGAAGATACTTGGAATTACTTCACGGCCGATTGCCTGTCACTCCTGAGGAAGTGTCAGTGTTTGGCACGTTTTGAAGTCTGATTTTGATTCTTCTAACAGTTGAACTCCATTCTTGTATTGTTTCACCCATCCTTTTGCAATCAAATATCTTATACCTTTTTCTGCTCTTCTTTCCGGTCTCGCCATTGACCACCTCATATTAGCACAAACTAGTCTTAAACATTACAAAGATATTTGTTTTAAGACAAATAAATGATGTCATCCAAACTGCATCTGAGGAAATTTCGAACCAATTAGTCAGACATGTACCTGTTTGCTTATAAGCGCAGAAATTCTCTCGCTTCTGCGCACTTCGTCTGCATACGTCTTCGGTTTTGCTGCGTCCTCGGCGGCAGGGGATTTGCCGGTTCCCTATCAGCTTTTGCAGGAAACATCATGTTAACTTTGGTTACGATCCGAGCTAGTGGCTATCTGTAATTGGCTTTATCGTATTTGAATTAGGTATCTGCTTTATATTAGTCTGCGGCATACTACTCGTACTTGTATGTGGGCCATGATTTTCAGGCTTGAGTGTGGTGATTGTTTGGAATAGTTGTTTTATCATTAAAACTTGGACAAATAGTGCTGCAAAGCCCATTTTGTTCACAGTTCACATTCTCTACGGACAACTCCTGCATCGTCTGCTGCTGCGCGCATAACATATTTGACTACGTCCACTTTTAAGCCGGGCTACTGGCATAGCCAATAGGCCAGCCCATCCAGCGAAATACAAGAGGGCTAGTTCAAAGTACGAAAGTGGCGCGTCCCCAATGCCGAGGGATAAACCACCTGACCTAAGGAGCTATCCATCCTGGTTTGCACTGTTAAGTGATAAATCTCAGCTGGGCGGAAGAAGTGCACATGCTGCGAGTTGGAAAACCGTTGGCGAATCGAAGTGTAAGGTCTGAAAATGTCGTCTGTCTTTGACAGCTATCCCAGTCCCGTGGTCTGCAGGAAAGCAATTAGCAACATAAGCGACACTCGCCGCATCTGTATAAAGATGTCAACTACGTGCTCACAAGACACCTCTACCCCTCTACTAGCACGATAAAAGCCAGATCAAGATCGCTGCGCAGCACCGAAGTCAAAACAATGAATCAAGTTGAAGCTGGCAGCAAACACCACCCCCACGGAACTGTGCTAAATCCTGCCCTTTGTTGTATGACCCTGCTTTCAGACCAGCGTCTCCGCCTCTGGCTATGAACACTAGTGTTGACCAGCACTAATGCCCGTTCCACAATCCTGTTCCTATACCAAACAGAACTCCAAATCCGATAAGACTGCTAAGTGGGATCAATGATGTCACTGTCACTGTCTCCGTTGCACGGCAATTCAGTGACTGGCAAGCTTGGTTCGGAAGTGTTTTTCATTCACTATCGATTACAATGCGATAACTGAGGCAAGAAATAGACAAGGGGCAGCTGGGATGACGCACAAGAGAGGAGAGCAGACGTGGAATATGCTCATCGTATAGGTCTCAAAATTGGGTGGAGGAGCTGCCTTTTGTCGCCCTCATTGTATCTCTGACGGCTGGGCTGGCCTCTGGGCCACGGCAGTAACTCCAGGCCTACTCTATGCAGAACATGTGCATGTATATTCTGCCTGCGTGTTTTGCCTTTTTCGTCAATAGGGAAGCCTCGAGGAGCTGCATCTGTTTTAGGCTAAGGAGCAGTCAACAAATCGCAAGCTTGTCTGCTATTTCCTGGTCATCATTCTACGCAACTTGTGATTTGGGTTTTAGGATTTGCATACCACAGATGGTTTACTGAAGTAAATGAATGTTTTAAACAACACTGGGGAAAAGCAGGAAACATCAATTATTCAATTTTCACCCTAAAAAGTGCACTCTCTATAAGTCATTGGAAAGTAAATTTGAAGATACTTGGAATTACTTCACGGCCGATTGCCTGTCACTCCTGAGGAAGTGTCAGTGTTTGGCACGTTTTGAAGTCTGATTTTGATTCTTCTAACAGTTGAACTCCATTCTTGTATTGTTTCACCCATCCTTTTGCAATCAAATATCTTATACCTTTTTCTGCTCTTCTTTCCGGTCTCGCCATTGACCACCTCATATTAGCACAAACTAGTCTTAAACATTACAAAGATATTTGTTTTAAGACAAATAAATGATGTCATCCAAACTGCATCTGAGGAAATTTCGAACCAATTAGTCAGACATGTACCTGTTTGCTTATAAGCGCAGAAATTCTCTCGCTTCTGCGCACTTCGTCTGCATACGTCTTCGGTTTTGCTGCGTCCTCGGCGGCAGGGGATTTGCCGGTTCCCTATCAGCTTTTGCAGGAAACATCATGTTAACTTTGGTTACGATCCGAGCTAGTGGCTATCTGTAATTGGCTTTATCGTATTTGAATTAGGTATCTGCTTTATATTAGTCTGCGGCATACTACTCGCACTTGTATGTGGGCCATGATTTTCAGGCTTGAGTGTGGTGATTGTTTGGAATAGTTGTTTTATCATTAAAACTTGGACAAATAGTGCTGCAAAGCCCATTTTGTTCACAGTTCACATTCTCTACGGACAACTCCTGCATCGTCTGCTGCTGCGCGCATAACATATTTGACTACGTCCACTTTTAAGCCGGGCTACTGGCATAGCCAATAGGCCAGCCCATCCAGCGAAATACAAGAGGGCTAGTTCAAAGTACGAAAGTGGCGCGTCCCCAATGCCGAGGGATAAACCACCTGACCTAAGGAGCTATCCATCCTGGTTTGCACTGTTAAGTGATAAATCTCAGCTGGGCGGAAGAAGTGCACATGCTGCGAGTTGGAAAACCGTTGGCGAATCGAAGTGTAAGGTCTGAAAATGTCGTCTGTCTTTGACAGCTATCCCAGTCCCGTGGTCTGCAGGAAAGCAATTAGCAACATAAGCGACACTCGCCGCATCTGTATAAAGATGTCAACTACGTGCTCACAAGACACCTCTACCCCTCTACTAGCACGATAAAAGCCAGATCAAGATCGCTGCGCAGCACCGAAGTCAAAACAATGAATCAAGTTGAAGCTGGCAGCAAACACCACCCCCACGGAACTGTGCTAAATCCTGCCCTTTGTTGTATGACCCTGCTTTCAGACCAGCGTCTCTGCCTCTGGCTATGAACACTAGTGTTGACCAGCACTAATGCCCGTTCCACAATCCTGTTCCTATACCAAACAGAACTCCAAATCCGATAAGACTGCTAAGTGGGATCAATGATGTCACTGTCACTGTCTCCGTTGCACGGCAATTCAGTGACTGGCAAGCTTGGTTCGGAAGTGTTTTTCATTCACTATCGATTACAATGCGATAACTGAGGCAAGAAATAGACAAGGGGCAGCTGGGATGACGCACAAGAGAGGAGAGCAGACGTGGAATATGCTCATCGTATAGGTCTCAAAATTGGGTGGAGGAGCTGCCTTTTGTCGCCCTCATTGTATCTCTGACGGCTGGGCTGGCCTCTGGGCCACGGCAGTAACTCCAGGCCTACTCTATGCAGAACATGTGCATGTATATTCTGCCTGCGTGTTTTGCCTTTTTCGTCAATAGGGAAGCCTCGAGGAGCTGCATCTGTTTTAGGCTAAGGAGCAGTCAACAAATCGCAAGCTTGTCTGCTATTTCCTGGTCATCATTCTACGCAACTTGTGATTGGGGTTTTAGGATTTGCATACCACAGATGGTTTACTGAAGTAAATGAATGTTTTAAACAACACTGGGGAAAAGCAGGAAACATCAATTATTCAATTTTCACCCTAAAAAGTGCACTCTCTATAAGTCATTGGAAAGTAAATTTGAAGATACTTGGAATTACTTCACGGCCGATTGCCTGTCACTCCTGAGGAAGTGTCAGTGTTTGGCACGTTTTGAAGTCTGATTTTGATTCTTCTAACAGTTGAACTCCATTCTTGTATTGTTTCACCCATCCTTTTGCAATCAAATATCTTATACCTTTTTCTGCTCTTCTTTCCGGTCTCGCCATTGACCACCTCATATTAGCACAAACTAGTCTTAAACATTACAAAGATATTTGTTTTAAGACAAATAAATGATGTCATCCAAACTGCATCTGAGGAAATTTCGAACCAATTAGTCAGACATGTACCTGTTTGCTTATAAGCGCAGAAATTCTCTCGCTTCTGCGCACTTCGTCTGCATACGTCTTCGGTTTTGCTGCGTCCTCGGCGGCAGGGGATTTGCCGGTTCCCTATCAGCTTTTGCAGGAAACATCATGTTAACTTTGGTTACGATCCGAGCTAGTGGCTATCTGTAATTGGCTTTATCGTATTTGAATTAGGTATCTGCTTTATATTAGTCTGCGGCATACTACTCGCACTTGTATGTGGGCCATGATTTTCAGGCTTGAGTGTGGTGATTGTTTGGAATAGTTGTTTTATCATTAAAACTTGGACAAATAGTGCTGCAAAGCCCATTTTGTTCACAGTTCACATTCTCTACGGACAACTCCTGCATCGTCTGCTGCTGCGCGCATAACATATTTGACTACGTCCACTTTTAAGCCGGGCTACTGGCATAGCCAATAGGCCAGCCCATCCAGCGAAATACAAGAGGGCTAGTTCAAAGTACGAAAGTGGCGCGTCCCCAATGCCGAGGGATAAACCACCTGACCTAAGGAGCTATCCATCCTGGTTTGCACTGTTAAGTGATAAATCTCAGCTGGGCGGAAGAAGTGCACATGCTGCGAGTTGGAAAACCGTTGGCGAATCGAAGTGTAAGGTCTGAAAATGTCGTCTGTCTTTGACAGCTATCCCAGTCCCGTGGTCTGCAGGAAAGCAATTAGCAACATAAGCGACACTCGCCGCATCTGTATAAAGATGTCAACTACGTGCTCACAAGACACCTCTACCCCTCTACTAGCACGATAAAAGCCAGATCAAGATCGCTGCGCAGCACCGAAGTCAAAACAATGAATCAAGTTGAAGCTGGCAGCAAACACCACCCCCACGGAACTGTGCTAAATCCTGCCCTTTGTTGTATGACCCTGCTTTCAGACCAGCGTCTCTGCCTCTGGCTATGAACACTAGTGTTGACCAGCACTAATGCCCGTTCCACAATCCTGTTCCTATACCAAACAGAACTCCAAATCCGATAAGACTGCTAAGTGGGATCAATGATGTCACTGTCACTGTCTCCGTTGCACGGCAATTCAGTGACTGGCAAGCTTGGTTCGGAAGTGTTTTTCATTCACTATCGATTACAATGCGATAACTGAGGCAAGAAATAGACAAGGGGCAGCTGGGATGACGCACAAGAGAGGAGAGCAGACGTGGAATATGCTCATCGTATAGGTCTCAAAATTGGGTGGAGGAGCTGCCTTTTGTCGCCCTCATTGTATCTCTGACGGCTGGGCTGGCCTCTGGGCCACGGCAGTAACTCCAGGCCTACTCTATGCAGAACATGTGCATATATATTCTGCCTGCGTGTTTTGCCTTTTTCGTCAATAGGGAAGCCTCGAGGAGCTGCATCTGTTTTAGGCTAAGGAGCAGTCAACAAATCGCAAGCTTGTCTGCTATTTCCTGGTCATCATTCTACGCAACTTGTGATTTGGGTTTTAGGATTTGCATACCACAGATGGTTTACTGAAGTAAATGAATGTTTTAAACAACACTGGGGAAAAGCAGGAAACATCAATTATTCAATTTTCACCCTAAAAAGTGCACTCTCTATAAGTCATTGGAAAGTAAATTTGAAGATACTTGGAATTACTTCACGGCCGATTGCCTGTCACTCCTGAGGAAGTGTCAGTGTTTGGCACGTTTTGAAGTCTGATTTTGATTCTTCTAACAGTTGAACTCCATTCTTGTATTGTTTCACCCATCCTTTTGCAATCAAATATCTTATACCTTTTTCTGCTCTTCTTTCCGGTCTCGCCATTGACCACCTCATATTAGCACAAACTAGTCTTAAACATTACAAAGATATTTGTTTTAAGACAAATAAATGATGTCATCCAAACTGCATCTGAGGAAATTTCGAACCAATTAGTCAGACATGTACCTGTTTGCTTATAAGCGCAGAAATTCTCTCGCTTCTGCGCACTTCGTCTGCATACGTCTTCGGTTTTGCTGCGTCCTCGGCGGCAGGGGATTTGCCGGTTCCCTATCAGCTTTTGCAGGAAACATCATGTTAACTTTGGTTACGATCCGAGCTAGTGGCTATCTGTAATTGGCTTTATCGTATTTGAATTAGGTATCTGCTTTATATTAGTCTGCGGCATACTACTCGTACTTGTATGTGGGCCATGATTTTCAGGCTTGAGTGTGGTGATTGTTTGGAATAGTTGTTTTATCATTAAAACTTGGACAAATAGTGCTGCAAAGCCCATTTTGTTCACAGTTCACATTCTCTACGGACAACTCCTGCATCGTCTGCTGCTGCGCGCATAACATATTTGACTACGTCCACTTTTAAGCCGGGCTACTGGCATAGCCAATAGGCCAGCCCATCCAGCGAAATACAAGAGGGCTAGTTCAAAGTACGAAAGTGGCGCGTCCCCAATGCCGAGGGATAAACCACCTGACCTAAGGAGCTATCCATCCTGGTTTGCACTGTTAAGTGATAAATCTCAGCTGGGCGGAAGAAGTGCACATGCTGCGAGTTGGAAAACCGTTGGCGAATCGAAGTGTAAGGTCTGAAAATGTCGTCTGTCTTTGACAGCTATCCCAGTCCCGTGGTCTGCAGGAAAGCAATTAGCAACATAAGCGACACTCGCCGCATCTGTATAAAGATGTCAACTACGTGCTCACAAGACACCTCTACCCCTCTACTAGCACGATAAAAGCCAGATCAAGATCGCTGCGCAGCACCGAAGTCAAAACAATGAATCAAGTTGAAGCTGGCAGCAAACACCACCCCCACGGAACTGTGCTAAATCCTGCCCTTTGTTGTATGACCCTGCTTTCAGACCAGCGTCTCTGCCTCTGGCTATGAACACTAGTGTTGACCAGCACTAATGCCCGTTCCACAATCCTGTTCCTATACCAAACAGAACTCCAAATCCGATAAGACTGCTAAGTGGGATCAATGATGTCACTGTCACTGTCTCCGTTGCACGGCAATTCAGTGACTGGCAAGCTTGGTTCGGAAGTGTTTTTCATTCACTATCGATTACAATGCGATAACTGAGGCAAGAAATAGACAAGGGGCAGCTGGGATGACGCACAAGAGAGGAGAGCAGACGTGGAATATGCTCATCGTATAGGTCTCAAAATTGGGTGGAGGAGCTGCCTTTTGTCGCCCTCATTGTATCTCTGACGGCTGGGCTGGCCTCTGGGCCACGGCAGTAACTCCAGGCCTACTCTATGCAGAACATGTGCATGTATATTCTGCCTGCGTGTTTTGCCTTTTTCGTCAATAGGGAAGCCTCGAGGAGCTGCATCTGTTTTAGGCTAAGGAGCAGTCAACAAATCGCAAGCTTGTCTGCTATTTCCTGGTCATCATTCTACGCAACTTGTGATTTGGGTTTTAGGATTTGCATACCACAGATGGTTTACTGAAGTAAATGAATGTTTTAAACAACACTGGGGAAAAGCAGGAAACATCAATTATTCAATTTTCACCCTAAAAAGTGCACTCTCTATAAGTCATTGGAAAGTAAATTTGAAGATACTTGGAATTACTTCACGGCCGATTGCCTGTCACTCCTGAGGAAGTGTCAGTGTTTGGCACGTTTTGAAGTCTGATTTTGATTCTTCTAACAGTTGAACTCCATTCTTGTATTGTTTCACCCATCCTTTTGCAATCAAATATCTTATACCTTTTTCTGCTCTTCTTTCCGGTCTCGCCATTGACCACCTCATATTAGCACAAACTAGTCTTAAACATTACAAAGATATTTGTTTTAAGACAAATAAATGATGTCATCCAAACTGCATCTGAGGAAATTTCGAACCAATTAGTCAGACATGTACCTGTTTGCTTATAAGCGCAGAAATTCTCTCGCTTCTGCGCACTTCGTCTGCATACGTCTTCGGTTTTGCTGCGTCCTCGGCGGCAGGGGATTTGCCGGTTCCCTATCAGCTTTTGCAGGAAACATCATGTTAACTTTGGTTACGATCCGAGCTAGTGGCTATCTGTAATTGGCTTTATCGTATTTGAATTAGGTATCTGCTTTATATTAGTCTGCGACTTACTACTCGTACTTGTATGTGGGCCATGATTTTCAGGCTTGAGTGTGGTGATTGTTTGGAATAGTTGTTTTATCATTAAAACTTGGACAAATAGTGCTGCAAAGCCCATTTTGTTCACAGTTCACATTCTCTACGGACAACTCCTGCATCGTCTGCTGCTGCGCGCATAACATATTTGACTACGTCCACTTTTAAGCCGGGCTACTGGCATAGCCAATAGGCCAGCCCATCCAGCGAAATACAAGAGGGCTAGTTCAAAGTACGAAAGTGGCGCGTCCCCAATGCCGAGGGATAAACCACCTGACCTAAGGAGCTATCCATCCTGGTTTGCACTGTTAAGTGATAAATCTCAGCTGGGCGGAAGAAGTGCACATGCTGCGAGTTGGAAAACCGTTGGCGAATCGAAGTATAAGGTCTGAAAATGTCGTCTGTCTTTGACAGCTATCCCAGTCCCGTGGTCTGCAGGAAAGCAATTAGCAACATAAGCGACACTCGCCGCATCTGTATAAAGATGTCAACTACGTGCTCACAAGACACCTCTACCCCTCTACTAGCACGATAAAAGCCAGATCAAGATCGCTGCGCAGCACCGAAGTCAAAACAATGAATCAAGTTGAAGCTGGCAGCAAACACCACCCCCACGGAACTGTGCTAAATCCTGCCCTTTGTTGTATGACCCTGCTTTCAGACCAGCGTCTCTGCCTCTGGCTATGAACACTAGTGTTGACCAGCACTAATGCCCGTTCCACAATCCTGTTCCTATACCAAACAGAACTCCAAATCCGATAAGACTGCTAAGTGGGATCAATGATGTCACTGTCACTGTCTCCGTTGCACGGCAATTCAGTGACTGGCAAGCTTGGTTCGGAAGTGTTTTTCATTCACTATCGATTACAATGCGATAACTGAGGCAAGAAATAGACAAGGGGCAGCTGGGATGACGCACAAGAGAGGAGAGCAGACGTGGAATATGCTCATCGTATAGGTCTCAAAATTGGGTGGAGGAGCTGCCTTTTGTCGCCCTCATTGTATCTCTGACGGCTGGGCTGGCCTCTGGGCCACGGCAGTAACTCCAGGCCTACTCTATGCAGAACATGTGCATATATATTCTGCCTGCGTGTTTTGCCTTTTTCGTCAATAGGGAAGCCTCGAGGAGCTGCATCTGTTTTAGGCTAAGGAGCAGTCAACAAATCGCAAGCTTGTCTGCTATTTCCTGGTCATCATTCTACGCAACTTGTGATTTGGGTTTTAGGATTTGCATACCACAGATGGTTTACTGAAGTAAATGAATGTTTTAAACAACACTGGGGAAAAGCAGGAAACATCAATTATTCAATTTTCACCCTAAAAAGTGCACTCTCTATAAGTCATTGGAAAGTAAATTTGAAGATACTTGGAATTACTTCACGGCCGATTGCCTGTCACTCCTGAGGAAGTGTCAGTGTTTGGCACAGTCATTTCAACTCTGTGGCATGCATACAATTTTTACCGTGGTGGACTAAGTGAGGACATAATGGCACAAATGATCGCATTTTTCAGCATTTCTTCATTTTTTTCGGTTTTTCCCTAAGAAGTGTAGCTTAAAATGAGATGGACTTTGACGTTTCTCTAGTCTCGCAATTTTACTTCTAAGCGAGAGTGATAACCAAGCGTTTCTTATTGCTGTTTCTGATTTCTAGGGTTCGTGCTCACATTCGATGACTAGTAGAGTGCTGTTTGCTGAATCAGGATTGTTAGAACAACGTTGCGAAGGGTAAGGACGTGAAGCAGGTGCCTATGCGTTTACCAAGCTGTGCAGAATTCACCGAAGCCGGACATCGTGATGCACTAATAGCGCCAATACATCCGAATGCGTGTCAGGCGGCGAATTTTCCTGCCCTCTTAGTCAAACAGGCAGGATTTATTAAGAAAACTGCTGTTCTTACGGAAGGCAGTGGTACAGTCCCTCGAAATACTCCTTCTTTCTCTCCTCAAACCCCCTCAGATTAACCACTTGACCATGACTACCATTCCATAGTTCAACGATAGCCTTTGGCCCAACTAGCATATGCAAGCCAATATGTGCTGTACATTCACCTCTTTTTTCTGAGCATAACCCTATACGTTGGTCACTTTACTTTTGTGCATTGCTTTATTACCTCTCTCGGTGAGAAGCATGGTGAGTGTGATGACTTTATGATCGCATCTTCAATTATTTCCTTAGATAAGAGAATGATGCTCATTTGGGTGCCTGCTAAATAGGTATTGCTTCTCCGGTAAATATCGCTTGCTTGACTACGTTTGCTCTTCCCAGCCTGACTCCTTGTCATGAGACATAAACGGAGTGCCTGCAGATGTCATTTGGGTTGTTTGTAAGCATATCTGCAGTATTGATCAGAAAATTGCACGTATTGCAAAGAGGCTGTCTCTGGTAGTAAAAAGGCTGCTGTTGATTTGTTGTCATGGAGGGCGAAAAAAGTGCCTTCTGAGATAATCAGGACTGGTCCAGTTGTATGCAGAAATTAAGCCGCTCAACAGGGCTCACTAGCCGCTGTAGAGCCGAAAGGAGTCAGAGCAGTACAGGGATTTTAAATTACCACTTACAGGATTAATGTAAAGATAAAGCATTTAACTTTCCATTTGTAATAAGAAAGGATAGCACCGTAGAGCATCACCATGATGCAGGTATTTGGCAGCCGCATTGCCCAGCTCATAATCTATGAATCGTCAGCAGACAATTTCCACAAGAACGAAATGTCTTTTAGAAGATAAAGCGGAAAAGTAGGTGTAGCAAAAACCAAGAAAAAAAAACGTTCTACTTCCTGCA
The DNA here is from genome assembly GCA_000469725.3 of Echinococcus multilocularis. Lineage (NCBI taxonomy): Eukaryota > Metazoa > Platyhelminthes > Cestoda > Cyclophyllidea > Taeniidae > Echinococcus > Echinococcus multilocularis. The sequence goes on along the minus strand of LN902351.1, from coordinate 4,520 downwards.
CCTCAGCCTTGAGGATATTATAATCAGGGATCAGTGTTGAAGTTAATCTGTACCCTGGGTGCACATCCTCCTCCTCGGCGAATAAAGACGTCCATTCTGGCGTAGCCGCGCCAGAGACGATAAGGAAATTGCATGGACGTGCTCCGACTTTGTCTGTAGCATGCAAGACTAAAGGAGGGCAGCCAGAGGGCAAACGGGAAAGGGGCTTGGAAAATGTAACCACTTTCAAGACTTAATACAAATGCGTGTAAGGTTCGATCGTTTGCTGCAGTAGTTATTGCACGAATTCCTACGCAACTATTATCCCTCCTTTATTGCGAATTTGAACAACAGGCTGCAGTAATGGGTGGACAAAATCCACGTCTAACTGGATGGTTATCCATTGGGCATTCTCAAATGCAAGTGGTTTGTAAAAGGCGCATTTGGAAAATAAATGGACATCCTTTACCTACCATTTACCATGATGGCCCACCTTTAAGTAGCTATGGAAGAACCTCGCGATTACATGTCTATTCAACCTCCAATAATGTGTTTGGCTATCATAGTACATCATTATTGCAACTCGGTGCCCAAAGGTACCCCAATTACCACGGAAAATCAAAAAACTATCTGGGTGGGAGCGCTTAGAACCTAAGTAGATCCCTTTTGCTAGGTTTAGGGACAGCAGCACACACTATTTTCTCTCGAATGCCCATTAATTTCAACAGTAAAGGGAGCTGATCTGCAGGTTGGAATATTTAGCCTCCCTTCAGAGTAGAGATATTATTATGCTTAGTCAATTCACATTACCGCCCCTAATTATTTGCTAAATCAAAGCAGGAGTTGGCCCTTTATAGAAGATAATGGGAATTTTTCGGACCTAATAAATGACATCCATCTTAACGTTTTTCGACATGCATTCTTAATCGTTCATCTACATGCTTAGTAGGTCATATGATAATCTAACGAAGGCTATATCTGACGGCCATGTCTTCGATGTGCCAGCAGCATGCAATTAGTGCCGATTTTGAATCCATCCAACAATACACAAACCACTCAACATTCAGGATTGCGAGAGACACGTGCGAGTTCCACAAATGCAGCCTACCGATTGACATTTGCTTGAAGATCCTTGGAACCTCGTTTGAGGGTCATTTGAAATGCCGATTTATTGCGTAGATAATGCATATAAAAACAACCCGTCTAAATCAGTGAAACAGCACTGCTTTGATCAGATCTCATTAGCTCAAATCAGCAACTGGCTGCTTGCAACACTTTCACCAACCAACAATCGACAACCCTTGTTTTCATATTGCCTACCAATTTGACTGAGGTGGAGTCAAATGTGTAAGCACTCCAAAATATGGACGAACCCCTTCCACTCCATCTAGTGCAAAATTGCCTACGAAACGCGTCCACCGCACAAACAACTCCATGAAGCCAATCAGCGTGTGCTGATCTACTCACCTCTGAGGGACATAAACTTGTCTGGCAATCGCGCACATGCACGGCAGCACATTAACTTACATTCTGGTCCTCTTTAGTTCGCTTGGTGATCAGGATACAAATAATTTCTTCTTGCCGTTCAAGTACCTTTACTCACCTCAACCGAACAGATCTGCTATGTGTGTTACACCTGGTTTCTCAAGGAAGTATGCAGGAAGTGAATAGAGCACGTTCGTTACCTGAAAAGAGGAGAGGATTACAAATTTATAAAATGCACACTAAGCAAAATATATTAAGCCTCTATGGATAACAATTTCGACATTGTCGGCCAATGAATGTAGACTCCGTCTCTACGACTGGGACAGCAGACACCCAAATACTTGCATTTACGCCATCATGCATTCATCAAGTCCACGATGGTGACACATCATATCAGCTATGCAGCTGAAATGACGGTGCGCTAAAGCCACTCCAACTGTTATGCTGAAGTGAATTGGAACCATTAAGCATACCTCGCCTTAGAGGGAAAGTAGCCATTGATGAGGTGAGAGAGAAGGGTCAGGGATTTTTCTACAAAATTGGTTGGTTCTAATTCTGCCTGGACACTCAAGCCTTACGTCAACATCTGGTAAAGGGTTGTGCCTTCCATTGATAATAAAATCGGTGATTTGCCCAGTGCCCTGCATTTGATTACGATAAACAACCTGACTGCTATCGAACTTGCGTTGTGATGGGATAAGGTCTTCTGGACGTGCTGCCGTAATTGTGATCTTGTCTTTATTGCCTCAGTGCACACTTCCCGTCTGTGCTGTTTGAAGCACATTCAGCTGTCGCCTCAGCGTGCATCAATGTCACTGTGGTTGAATTGATGCATTCATGCTATCGCAGATGCCAGTGGATTGGAGACTTTGCCATCTGGCTGTCGTTGACACTGCAGGCATTTGCAGGCTGACATGAGCCAAATTATTCTTCCAGGTGAGATATCATCCAGATGAGCCTTCTACTAACACCGCTGTGATGGTGCAAGTATAATATATTTGAGCTCTTACTCTCCATCCTGATTGTCAGTAGACTAAAGGAAAGTGAGGCAGTCTATGGAAAAGGAGCAGCAGGCGGGAAACACTTGATTTGTGTAGAATCAATTGACGCCTTATTCCACATTTGGTAGTGAAGCTGTATTGATGCTGTGGTCTGTGTCAAGAGTAGAGAGGTAGCAGTTTGTTGGTATATGGTAGGCAATTAACGGGAGGTGAGGATGGATTTCTTCGCAGTCGGAATAGAGGTCACCTGTTTATGACACCGATTTATGAGGAAGACCCCCTTTTAATCAGTCTGCTCCTTCATTGGGAATGTAGGCACAACTTTGAAAATACAGCTGTGATCATTTAAAATGACACGCCTTCATAATTGAAGGCAGTACACTGAAAGCAGTCGCAACGCTCGATTGGTTTAGGTGATAAATACATATGTGACTGCATCGTGGCCCAAACATCCTTGATTTGAGCAGATTGATGGGATGAGAACATTCCTATTTTGTCTGGCTTTATAAACACGGCTTAGTGGTGAGGGTCATTCCTGTTCCGATTATAACTCCTCTTCCCCGAGTATGTAATCAAAATATCACATTTGTATCGGTCAAGGCGATTCTAACTCTTTTAATTGTAAACAGGGAACAATTATCATCGCAGGTATAGCTTGAGCTTCTTTTGCGATAAACAGGAATTCAGTGATCGTTCCGAGAGAGAACTTGACTACCACCATACCTCTGCAGCGTTTCCGCATATTTAATCGTTGCCAGAATACGCAGCTCCTTTGGCATCATCTTAATGGACTGAATCAGTGAGGGAATATCGTCAGTACAATGCTCATTTAGCTTTGATTCCTTCGAACATTTTCGTCTGACTAATGACGACCTCTTCTAGGTGTTTACGCTGCTCATCTACCCAGGCGACATAAAATGCTTCGCGGTAAAATTCTTAACTGCCGGACTTGTATAGAGCACCACATTGTGTATGTTTGTGAAAAATGTCAACATTGCCAACAGACTGCGAAGAATTCCCGAAATCCCTCTCACTAAAGATGAAGAAGGGAAGCACTTGCCCCGACTCCAACTTATTCTTCACTGTCATGGATAGCATCTTGTGCTGCGTTGATTGCGCCTTCGAGGAGGGAATGCATGGTATCTGTGCACTATCTGGCACTTTAAAGGTGCTACAGGCTCTTTTTCTGTCTTTAGCCAGCGCAGACCACCAAAGCTATGTATCTCAGAAAATGTAAAACAGTCAACCTATCAAAATTTTTATGACAGATGCTGTCTACATGACACCACGCATATTCACTCGCCTCTGCTTACGCCTAATCTAATGAAAAGGCAGAGAGACCACCTGACTTTCAAGCTAGCCCCATTCAAATCATGAGTAAAAAGTTCGATTGTAGATACCTTACAAAAATTCCAAATTATACTTCATGCATTACCGACAAACTCAACGTTTTAGCTTTGCTGGAAAGAATAGCCCGCTAAATCCAAAATGACTAATACTTTTCAAAGGACGCGCACCGGTAAACTCGACGAGTCACAGATTGAGTTTATAGAACAGCACCCTTACTTTACGTGTTGTGCCTTTCCTGATGGCTACATCAAATCTGAGGACGGTTTGTGCAGACAGCGAGGTAGGTGTCCCGCAGATTCCACTCATAGTGCTTGCTGAATACTCAGTCTTTTCTGCAAATAATAATTTACAGCAGGCGAAATGTGATGGCGACAGCAGTGTCTCAACACATCCTGCTGGTTTGACTAAGAAGATGGATTCAGCGAACAGTCCCCTACTAGTCATCGAATGTGAACGCCAATCCCAAGAAACAGGAACAGCAATAAACCATGCTTTCATATCTTTTACGATTTACAGTAAGACAGCAAGACGAATGACGCCCACGTATGGCCCAGTCTAATCTCTACGCTTCTTATTCTCTTTTGGTTAGGGAGAATGGAAAGAAATAAAGTAGATGACGCATAAAATAATGGTCACCAACTTGGTACTGGCCAACGTTGAAAGACGCTGACAGCAGATACTCCAATGCCGGCATTTGTGTCATTA
>LN902346.1:0-15674 GCA_000469725.3 Echinococcus multilocularis | reverse complement strand
AAGCTTTGCATATTTCGCGATGGAATCCCAATGAATCGACAGTGACCTCATGGAAAAATGATGGTTATGCACCACTGAGATTAGGCGTTGGCGAGGCGCGGGGTGCCACGGCCAGCGCCAACAGATGAGGCCAACTCAGCGGACGAGCACGCAGTCACTCCCCGTTTTTCACACCAAAGTTGACTCTGCATTTTAATGCACTAAATGTGTGGGTGTTTATTTCTGTTACCTTTACATTTATCCGATTCAGTGATTTCACAATTCGTTGTGAACCAAAAAATAGGAAACTTCGTAGGGGAATTAAATGTTCTCGTATTGTAAGTGTCCAAATAAAGCGCGTAAATCCAGTCCACTAGATAGAGTCAAGTGCTCCCATTCTAGGAAGATACGAGGATGGCACATGTCGTGGTCAGTTCTTGTGCACTGGTTGTCTAATTTCTTTCTCCTCACCGCTGTCATTGGTCTAGTGGAACGGATGAGTTTTGTTCTGCAGATTGCCAAAGCATGACCTTTGCTGTATGGGTTGGTCTTTAGTGCCAAAACATTCACTTCACGCATCATCTGTAGTCGTGATGCACAAATACCTCAGACCACAATATTCTTGAACTGCTTTCCCACTGTCACGCTGCCTATCCACGATTTCGCCACATTATTTTTTTCATAATGCAAAAAGATACTGCGGCACCTTTTTCTTCATTTTATGCTTGGTTGTCTACGAGATTTAAATACATGTTTTTCGAGGAGTGATAGGCTCATGGGCTACATGTGGTGGACATTTGTGTGACAAATGTATGCGGAAGAGTATGTCGCTGCAGCTAATGTTTGCCAGCACGATGTTACAACGAAAGCAAGATCCTCCTGCACTCCACTACACACCAAAAGTTGATTTCACTTGTCCAATTTTCGGAAGCAGTGCCTTAGGTGTCGGCACTTTGGAACCGCTGAACTACGTGATTGCGGTGCGAATCGGAGAAGAATAAGAAAATAAGCATGCCGGGTGCAACATTTCGACAAAATGAGGAAAGCACACAAAACTAAGCCATGCCTTATCTTTTACGTTGATTGATATCAGTAAATGGACGCTGTGCAGTGAACAAAGAATCGTGTAAGGTTGAAATAGCCCAAACTACTGTGAAATTACGAGGAATCATTGACATGACAATGGTGTCATGATTTTAAGCGTAACGGCATGTGTAACCAGATCTTCATTTAAAGAACCTGCGGGTTTAACACAGTTGATCTTTCTCCCGCACAGTCGCACCTGTTTACTCGTGTGAGCAGTTGCGAATAACGTGTTACGGTTTGACATTTGTGGGTTTCACGCTCCTACGCTTTGCACACGACTTGGTAAATCTGGTGAAAACCACATGGGACTTGGAGATGTGGAATATGGAAGCGTGGGATGGTGAAGAGAAGGAGGATGAGGGGAGGGTAGTTGAGGCGCGAACGAATCTAACATCATAGGACTGAGGAGGTGAAAAATCTGTGATAGTGAACTGATGGACTTGAGTTAGGAGCACTCCAGATGGCAAAGATTTCTTTCGTGAGGAATGACATGGTAAATGTGTCAAGGTACGTGGTGCCTTAACTCAAGGTAAGGCTAGAAACATGAGTGATTGAAATGAAAGGAGAGGCCTCTAAGATGGTATATATCTACCGGTTTTCCCCATGTATAGGGCAGAGAAGTCATCATCCTTTGCAGTTACTCACTGTATCCTTTTTAATGACCCACATTCTAATGGTTTCGCATGGAGAAAGTGCTAATGTAATGACATGATGGCACAGCTGAAGTGGAACAATATCGCGACCCTCACGGCCACTCACTTACCCACCCATCCAAATCCCCATTGCTGCTGAAGTAACCTTCTGCATGATGCTGCCCATTTAGAAGCAGAAAAGAAAAGCTTGATTTAAAAAAAAAACCTTTATTAAAAAAGACAATCATTCAATAGGACGTGATGTATGGAAAGGTGATTGGCTTTTAACTGCCGAAACAGCAAACACTTCAGTAAAAACCTCCTCTGCGGTTCACTGAGACTCCTGGGTGGAGCTGTGGCTCTGCAGGAGTAATAAAGAGAAGTCATAAAGAGGATTGCACTAGTATAGGGTGGAACAGAGACAGAGGGAAAGACGACAATGGCAGGTTCTACGACAATGTGAATAAAAAGGAAATACAAAACAAAATTTCGGCATAAGTGAGGTGATTTGAAGTAAAAGTAGTGCTACAAATATTGTTAAACCCAAAAAGGCGCCTCTCTACCCTCTGGCTAATTGTCAAATCAGCAATGCTTCAGCGGTTGGAGTGATCCAACTGGTGACGCTGAAAAACCGCTATCATATATTTCGCAGTATGGCGGCCATGCTGCAAACCTTATGCCTCCAGGCGCTACTGGAAACATTTCGATGGCCCATTTGCACACTTGAACTCGGGTAGGAGGTTGTGGGCCGACTGTTGCAATATATAAACATGAGCTGGAGCTGGAACTAGAATTAAGCAACTACCACAATGTGAGTTAAGGTGGAGGATGAAGATGGTGGGGTCTAAGTCGACGTTGGGTTGCCTCACACGTGCGATTGCGATTGTGCAGAGATGCAGTGCTTCAGTGGAGATGGCAGCTTTCTCATCATTTAAGCTGATTCGGCAAGGCGACTTGGATCATTGTCCACGGAAATTGAGGATGTTGGCAGCAGTTATAGTACAGGCAGCCCAATGTGATTGTAGTCGCGATCATGAGCTTTCCCACCAGATGTGGGCAGCGCTACCTCAGAGGCAATTTCTTGCATCACAGATCCACAACCCAGGAGAATTTATGGCAACACACAATAAAGGTGAGGAGGCACTCTGATTAAAAAGGCACTTCACCAGGGCACACAGTTGACAGCGAGCCTGGGAACTCTAACCAATGCCTGATGGCACATCACGGCACCAGATCAGCTGCAGCGCAGTGATTCATAAAGGCGCCAACGGGGTCGGCGACTCATTTCGGGTGGTGAAGGCGCTCTCATCTACAAACTATCTCATCCGCAACGCACAACTGCGTACCCAGCCGGTAACCATTCACACCAACAAGATGAGGCCATATAAAGGGCCACCACCGGTTGGTTACGAAGATGAGATTTACGTCCTGACCGAAGACAGGAGATCGCCGGTTAGGAACCTCAATGGGAGTCCATAAGTGGTAGCACCGGGGACGGCGCTAAAAGGGAGAGGGGGCTATGTGATACTTATGTTGTGTTAATGTGCTTTTCAGGGAGGAGACAATCAGGAAATTCAAACTGTGTGGCCGGATCGTCCTCTCCCTTACCTAGTGACTGCGGCTCCCCTCCTTCTTGAACATTGTATTTTCCCTCTCCATCTTGTCAACTTTAATAAAGCAAGTCAACCGGGCTTGTCAAGGAACGCTGGTAATAGAGATGCGGATACCGATGAGTCTCGCTCCACACAAGAGCATGCCTATATCCACATATTTGGGAAACTCTCTACACTAGAGATATTAGAAGCTGGGAAAAAACGAGGCCATCAGGACCAACGAAGCAGCTATACAGAAACTATGTTTATGTGCTCAAGTTGTGTGTGCCTCAATGCGATGGATTGGCATCCCAATGATGGCAGGAGTTTGCATCTGTCCCATCTGTGACAAATCACAGGGTAGTCTAAGTGTCTGTTAAATGTTACCATCTATTCAGATAAACCGACACACTGAAATAAACCCTCATGAAGTACAGATTTGTTTTAGCTCTGGCGTGAAGCTCACGTTTGTATACGCAGCCTTCACGTCGGAAGTGGTGTCTGTGTGTTTGGTTAGGTCGTCTTCCTCCTTATTGTACGCACTTCTATTTTAGTCAAAATGTGATGCATGGAAAATTTGTTTGCAGGTCACCGATAATTAACCGCTTCTCACGTTCGCTTAGGTAGCATGTACCCAACCCAAAATGCTATAGAATGAATAGCTGGATTAGTCAACACCATCAACACTACGCTTTTTTAGAACATTAACTACCAGTCCGTTTACCTGTTCAACTATCGCCTCTCTGTTTCACATGTATATCCGTGGCCACTTGCGGTGTCAGATTCAACAATGAAGTTAAAATTGTCTGTTACTTTTGAAATATCTTAAGGTGAAAATGCAAGTAAATGAGGGAGTATGTCTGCCCGACTGTAAATGAAAAATTTAGTCGTTTTCTAAGCATTTTAAGAATGGAAAGGTGAATGCAAACCTCTTCTGCATTTTTACGAATGCTCTGTTTGAATAAACCATGTTAACTCAGAACACCGAAACATTTACTTTTCACATTTGCGTTGCTTAAAGGTGCACTCTATTAGAGCATAGATTATAGGCAGGTTTGCTAAAATTAGAGAATTATCGTCTGCATATTAGGAAGGATGAGGATGTAGATAAGTAGAAGGGGTATTCCATTGCCTCCCGTCCTTATCAAGGAGCATTCGATTCCATGAAATCTAATTTTAGAACCCTCATCGAAAGATACTGTTGTTATTACCTATTACTGAGGTAGTAAACCAAAATTGTGTAATGCTGCATTGTAAAAAATTGTTTTAATTTATTTGTTACTTATTACAGTACAGTGGGTTGTGGTTGAAAAAAATAATTTAATAATATTTAGGTGTTCGTTCTGCCATGGCTGTATTGACTACATTGGGATCATTTCAGCAGACGAACCGGTTTGCCATCAAACCGCCTCGGCAAATAAGCTACACACCAAGATCTAAATTATTAACCGCAGAAAATTGCACGATTTGATGAGCATTGACCAGTCGATTGCAGCCATTAAGGGTTGATTTTATTTTACCATTTATCAAAACAAAACTGAGGTGTGATTTGATTTATCGAGGAATCAGGAGTTCTTAGAGATGGCAAGTCGATCATCACGCCAGAGGACGTTCAAAATATTGAGAGGGTTACCAAGTCAACCAATGCTTACAATCACTTAACCTTGTAACCTTTTCTGTGGGCTTGGATTCTGCTACCTGTTCATTTACTTGCCCATATGTAGATATGGTACGTTTCTTGGAAATCTCGTGGGTCTTATATTGGTTCGGTGAGGAATAAGCATTCAAATTTTTTTGCCTTATGTACCATGCATCGTTTCGAGCATTCGGAGTTAACAAATCAACCAACTGAAGAAAACTAAGGCAATCGATTTAGAGTTTTCTGTCTTAATGAAGTAGACTACCACAGTAAAATATGCAGTGTTTCCTCCTTCCGATGGCCTGTGGAGGATCCATGCCATCCTCTCTCCCAGCAACACCTGGAGGCATGGATCAGACCTGAGCAACCACTGCCAGGCTCTTGTCTTAAGCCATGTCAGCTAGTGATGGTAATGATTCTTTCTCACCATGAAGCTCCTCTCCATCATGGGATGTCTGGAATGTTCAGCCATTGTAAAAAATGAACAAATCGAATTCGTTTTTACACCTCTTTCCAATATTTTCGTCAAATTCGGAATTTGTGCAGAAGATAATGTGCTTTTAACAAGCACTGTCCATTTGCAAGAGTGTACCGCTCAAGTCTACATCACCAGCGTCAGTACCCGCACAATTAATGGAGCACTTGTCCGAATTTGGTAATGCCTAAAAACCGTAAAGCAGAGCATTCGCCTCAGGTTTTTACCTACTTCATTATGCCTTTTTTTCCACTTGGAATTCTTCCTCCTGTTTTTCCGTCAGTGTGTGCGGCAGGCTTGTGATCTTGGCAAGACATTATTCCAAACCCGTGTATTAACCCGAGAAGCCTGATTTGACAGTGATGACCACAACTACGATTGTTTGTGCGGTCTTTGGAAACAGCCTTCTCTTTTGATGAGAAAGGATGGCCTATGGATTTGACTAAAAGTTGCTGAAATCTACACTTCTTTGTGCTTTGGATCAAATCTGCGCCTCATAGACGATCTGCTACAAATATTAAGTTAGTGTTAGGTCCGTGAATATCCCCATCAGAGACAAGAATGTCGTCCGCGTATAGTATGCAGTGTTTTAGGAATAACCTAATTTCTTCAGCATGCCCTAGGCATTGGGCGATGGACGCTGCATTACAGGCTGAAAAGTACCTATTGTAATAGCCAAAGGCAATTTGGCAAAGAGAAGGCCGTCTTCCCACTGTCCGTTTCTGCAACTTCTGCTTGTCAGTATCCTGATTTTAAGTCCAATAAGACGAATTACCTTCACCGACGTAGAGAGTCTAACAGTTCGCATGCGTGGAGAAGGAAAAAAAAACATACTGCATTGGCATTGCGCTTAATTTTTCGTTGTTTCCGCACACTTAAAGACTGAAGCTGACTTTACGTGAGTTATGGCTACGTTTTCGATCACCTCTCCAACTAAAGGGTTTACACCTAGTAGAAGAAGTAACATAGGTCTGAGTATTTACAGTTCGGTCAGGGTTCGCCGGTGCCTATCGTATGTTTTGCAGTGTATGCTCCTTTATCCTAACATCCTATTATGAGAACGTATGAGATTGTATTCCCATACTTAACTAGTAGCTCTGGGAGTTTTTGCCTATCGACATGGGCCGTTTAAGATGTTCATGGATATAGCTGCTACTTTGGATAAGAATTATAGATATTGTCACGGTCTGGTTTTTAAGGAAAGGACTTTCGAGGCCTTAGTTCCTGAATGGGGAAAAGTTGCCTTTCGAAAAATTCAGAACTGCTTTGGTACTATGTAGCAAATCGGCCGTGGGAATTGCGTCGCAAAGCAATTCTGCGCATGTGGAAAATTTCACTTTCCTAATTTTCTGGCCTGTGATGAGATATAGAGATGTCACAACACCATAGCTCTTCCCAGATGGAGAGCTCAATCATTGCCTGTCCAGAACTGAGTTTGATTGACGAAGAACTAATTTAATGTTGGTGGCTGGCTGGTTTCTCCAAATTCCCGTAACCTAAGCTAAAGTTTGCCTCCATCTTCCCTGATGCTTCTTATCACACTTCGTCCCCTTACGTCTTTCTTCATCTCTAAATGATTTCTTGCAATTTCAGGACTAATCGTTCTTGTGACATTGGCTCTCTCTTACTGGGGAATGAGTTTTTACTGCACTCCAAAAGGCGATGAATCTATTATGCGCCCGATTGCCCCAGGATTAAAGATACAAACTCTCCAAGAGTTGCATTCGCAAATAGGTCATGTGGGTGCTAAGAGGATGCCAAACGCCTCAAACAAAAGATGTTAGTGGTCCACACTCACCCCTGATGAACTTGATTTCTTCCAATCCTCGATCATTTTCGGCAGCAGTAAGAGGCTATACGTCACAGCAATCGCTCCTCTATGTGCTATATTATAATTTATCAAAGAGGTTTTGCTCAGTCCAAATGTCTATTTGCTAGAATTCGGAATTTTTCTCTTTGATCGGCAAAACTAGGAAATAAGAAGGTTTCTCCAAGGAAGAATTGGTTATATTTCGGATCTAGAAGCTATTTGAAAGAATAACTGCAGGAGGGTAGTTTTTATCGTTGAAAGCATCTTCCCAATGCGGAATACCCTTTTTCCTGTAATCCTTTGGCTTGTTTGCTTGTCTATTTATGGAGTAAAATTTGGGGCAAAAGACGTCCTAAAGCCAATGGCCAAAGCCGTCGCGTAATCGATGAATAACTACAAACATGGTAATTTCTGCTTTGTGCAACTGGCTTATCGGGTTTAGTATTTGGATTCGCTCATGTGCTATAATGTCCTACATTCAGGTGAGAAGGTTTAAATTTGGTTCGTGGATTTCTGAAACAATGGGCAAATAGCCAATTAGCTACGCTAAAATAGCAAACCGGTGCGTGTTGCAGCAGAGAATATACGGCCCCACTCCATTTGGGTAGACTTCTGTAAAGTTAATATATCCAAGTTTGCGCCGATGCATCCGATTCTACGCTAACAAATTTTGGAATACTGCTGATTATTCCCATTGAGAGTAATTCTGTTTTATCTCCCAGGACTTTCTGTTTCTCTGAGCATTGTCCAAATCATTTCACTAATTCAAAATTATATGCTACGTATTCCAGCAACACTCTTCCGGAGTCTACTGTTCAGCTATCAGACTTTCACACACCATATTCGCCTTAAGCCCGAACTTGCGCCAAATGCATCTATTTCATTGCATTAAATTAACTGCTGTTGCAGCAAACTAAAGTGGCCAGTTAAGCGGAACCTTGCATCCAAAACCGAGGTGCAGAGAAGCTGCGCTTTGTTCTTTGCTCACTACTCCACGATGAAATTGAACGAATTTCACGATATGCGATTTTCTCTACCACATTAGCACATCGCGAAATCGCTGTTATCTGCCGGTGATGTGCAATAAATTGTAGGAGCAATTGCAATTTCTAGTGCAAGCGTTGGGTTTCTCCTACGGCTTCTGAGCCTTATCCATTAGCTGATCAAGAAACAACTCAGTGCTTTTACGTGCTCATGGCAGTGCATTTACACATATTTACATACACATGTATGAATGGGTGGAAGAATGCATAATTGGCATGTGTGTTTGCCTGTGCACAGGCATAAAAGTCAAAATGTGTGAAAGTCGAAGGCTATGAAACAGCATGCTGCTTTCAATACTGAAGTGATTGGCTCACAGTCAGCACATGCGGGGATGCTGGAGAAAGGAGTAAGTATTTACTTGCCAATCAATGCTACACAAATGTTAATCAACCACCATAACCGCACGCATGTGCCTCTCACTTTAAAGCAATTCAGGCAATTAATGTCAAACTCACAGGATGGTCACCAATTTCCTTATAATCTGGAAATATCTCAGTAATTTTTAAGTGTTGCATACAGTGGTGTTGCGTGAATGACACAACTGACAAGTATGAGGTAACCTTCAGCACATTACACATTACAACTGCTTAGTGGCCTCCTCAGAAACAAGATGTGCGAGGATTCATAAAAATTCGTGTTTTGAATGAAACCGCTTTTTAATGTTAGGCAAATCGACGCAGCAAATGCACCGAATCTCCTTGATTAAAACAATGTCATTGCGATGGTAGTATCTTGACTCCTATCCTGACCTTTGATGGCACCATCAGCACATGTGAACCAAAAGGCAGAAGGTCGCGAAAATCGAATCAACCACACCAGTTGCAACCCGTGCAGCTTCTCACCTTGTGCAGGACTTCGTTTCATGCACAGCAGAAAACGCATGAGTGTCGAAGACTCAAACTCTAATCCAGTGGAGTGATTGGGGAAGCTATCAAGGGTGTCCATTTGGTGCCTCCATTGACGTCAAGTCTTCTTCCCCTGCACTTGTATCGTCTGCAGAAATCACCATCGGGTCAGCTAAATGCAGACACTGCAAATTGAAAGATGCGGATACCTTTGACTAGTAGCATTTACATGACAGATTGGCAGTTACCTTAGTAAAACGAGTATTCTTGCCAATCTCGTTCCTCCACACCTCCCATCACTTGTCGATTTCGTTCAGTAGTGTGTCAATTCGTAGGTAACTCCTTCTCCGGTAATGCACCAGTTTCCCCAAGTAGGCATTTCTAGGTGCCGCAAATTGTAGGCCATAGATTTAGATACACCTCTGGCTAAATAATATCCTCATGGCTAAGTTGCGTCTTTATGGATGTGATGTTGCACAAATGGTAAGCTAAAGGCTAATAATCGTCAACCAGTTTCTTGAACAAGGCGATGCTATCCAGGTCCGTTCTTGATTTCTTACGGAGCGATTTGTTTGGGATAAGGTCTTGTCGAAGATGCTGAAAGAGTGAAAGTTTAATGACACAGTAGACTTTAATCAACGTGTAACTACTAACAGGGAAATTATGCGTTCCCACCCGTGTCTGTGGTGCTTCAGTCAATCCGGCTGCATGAAAGTGAAAACATGAACCTGGACCACGAGGTAGACAAGAAAATCAGAAGATATTAACGGACACACGTGCCCACACTCAGGGTGGCTTTGGCCTAAAGACTAGAGGAGAAGTTGTGCATTCTCACCATTTTTCGTGGTGGACCATGTGCACGAGATGCTTAAAAGTGCGATGGATGAACGAAAGCAGTTGGGTAAGTCAAAGCTTGGCCATGGAACGAAAAGCAAACTGATAACGGATCGAGGTATCCACTTTCCCTCTCAGCAATGCAATGGGGGAATAAACTTAACAGGTGGAGTCTGGAATGAGCTGAAGCAGTGGAAAGGATTCGAAAACATGCGTGTTGACACATAGTTGCTTTATGGTGGCAGCAGATTGGTGTTTAATACTTTTTTCCATTACAGATACTCAAACTTCATTCTTATGTTCAAACTGTCTGCCATGACATATCCTACAGCTTGCCATTGAGCAATGCGTTTGGTGGTGCTAAATTAGCACTCAAGCCCACCTTTTGTTTCGGTTTTGCTGCAAAAGCGCCCATACACAATGTACTGAAAGACGTACCACAACTCTGAAAACAGCGCACTTACTTAGTCGCTTGACTACTGCGGAGCCTCGGCTTATGTGGAATCGGCCAATTGAGTAAATGAACTTGACTTAAGACCGTCGCAGGAAGAGAAGAATGTTGTGGAGCTTAACACAGAAGAAGAATAGGAATAAGAAGTCCAAGCACCGTAATTGCCAACAACACAAACCACCACTGCCATCAATTTCATAGATAGCAACAGGCGTTGCAATCTTCTGAGCAACAGAGATGCTCAAATTGCCCCTTCCAATGATTTCTACGACAATATATTAGTTCAGAAGATCGACGAGTGAAGAGTACTTGTCATTTTGTCAGCATCGGCCGCTTCCACTAATCAGTATACTGATTTAACTTTTAGAATAAAGAACCAAGCTGACCAATGTAGGCAGTTTGATAGCCGCACAACCGCCAATTTCTGTCCTTTTACTAGAGGAATTGGTAGATCCATGGGGCCTATGGTGGCTCTGCGAATTTGTCTCTGGTCGTTTCTTCCACCAGATGGCACACTTCTTCCAGCAATGTGTGGCAGGCATCCGAGCGGCTGCAAAACCGATCAAGCTTCGCCGGACTCGAATATAATTCCGACAACGTCTGATGCTTCCTGGTGAGACCATTGTAATTGGAATATATCACCATGCTTACTCAGTAGCTCTAAAAAATTTTTCATTTTATTGTTGGACACGTGGTTATGCGGTTCGCACAGGTCTTTGAGGATGCCCCCGGGTTTACCTGCAGCTTTGAATAGGGCTTTCCTTCGATATCGAAAAGGCCGACGTGTCATCAGAAGTACAGCAAATGAAGGTGTCTTCCAAAAAATACAGGATGGCTTTCGTGTTATGTGGAATACTGGCACTAACAATAAAACCCCAAGCCCTGTTTGAACCTATGATAAACTTTACCATATCTGTTTCCCAGCTTATAATATACTTTAACAAAATCGCTTCTTCTACCGCCATCTCCTTTTCTTCGGATGAACATGGCCTGTTAGAGGATAGAGGAGGAATGACATTATCGTGCATTTTGCTGTAGTGAGTTGAGATGTAGGATGGTGTACAAAAATACAAATCGCGCATTGGAAGCAGAGAGGTCTAAGCTGCTATTGATGAGTTGGTTAAGCAAGCGGTGTCAAATATGGCCATGCATTCAGTTAGCAGCTAAAAAGGCTTATTTGCATGGTTTGTGTAACCCTTCATTGTTGTGACTAATTGTACATCCATTCTGGAAATTAGGCTGTTGCTCGCCTCTTCTTCCTCTTAGCTTAAAAGTTGCGTTGAGACCTAATTTGAACGCACGTTTAAGCAGTAGCGATAACAGTGGTTAGCATAACATGAGAGTCTCCACATCTTGTAAATCGGAAGTGAAAACACAGATTAAAGCCTCCTCATCACTCTACCCAGTATTACTGATGGTATCTCAAAAGCGTCGATGTTGGTACAGATACATGCAGGCATTTTGATGATACGTTATACATAAACCATGAATTAATCACAAAAACTGGTACTTGATCTGTGTTGTATCGTTCGCGGAATGCAACTCGCCAATTTCATTCATATTTTGCACGTGCATATGCTACAAGTCACGAACAACTGATTTTGAGTTGTGCATCATTTGATGCACACCACGCCGCTCTTCATCCAGTTGCGCTCTTTCATTCCAGCTTATGGTCAATTTAAGCAGCCTTGCTTTCTTTCCTGCTATTTTTCTATTAACCTTTATCATACTGATCATACTTGGACGCTTAGGAGAATTTCTGTTCCGCATTTGCTGTGAGATGAACTTACTGATTGTTGATGTTAGAACATTTAGATCTCCAAAACAAGCGATGCTACGAAGGAGCTCAAAACGGTTAACAGGAGGGAGCAAAAATTATGAAAATATCTGATATGAAACTTGTCAGCTTTGACCAAGTACCCGATTTTGCCTTACCTAGATGCCGTTTCTTGTCAACGTTACCATCGCAGACCTCGATAACCATTGCAGGCGCCTTAAAAACAGTTGAGCGAATTCGTCTTTTACTTTACCGAAGTCTTTGCTTTCGCCTCTTACTCACTTAAATTTTGCACTTTTTTATAAAATCTATTTTCCTGGCTGATTTATTTGTAAAAAGCATGATGTCTGGGGCCTGAGAGAAGGAAATTAGTAAAGACTTTGCCTTCGTTTTTTGGTGAAGTGGTAATAAGCTTATAGGGATGAGAAGCAAGCGCATGCGGAGGGTAATTTGATCCAAAAATGGGTGTAACCTGCCCCAACGCATTGCTTTTGTTAGTATACGCAGTGCGGGCGATAGAGGCATTTCTGGAGGAGCATCCTTATTGTTTTATTGGGTTGTTGTGATTGGAACACAGGTTTCTCAATTCGAATTCCATATGGTAGTAAATATTGAAGTCAGGAATATTTTGGCACAGTATATATACTTCTGCAGCTTTTATGCAAAATTCTCACCTTAACCTTAACTGAACAATAAGATGCTGCCAATTGATATGGAAGACAACCGATATGCGTAATTTGCCTTAACGTATGAAATGGTGTAGCACCCTTTGTGTTCACCGCTAAATGCTGCAAAATTTCTACTTGCCTACTAAATATGAATGATAATAAAAATCTAGGAATGGCAAGTCCTAAGAATAAAGTGAATATGAAATTGGTAACGATGGCAGCAACCTTCACTGGTAATTGTTGCATTGTTCTAAAATTAAGGTAGCTACCTCCGGCAGTGGATGCGAGCACCTCTATTACTGACTAGCTGGTTTTATTAGCGACTCCAAGCTGTTAATTGCAGATAGAAGGACTTTAAACGCTCTGTTATAGACCTGCGTCATTGTTACTTCCATCTTCCACATTCAATCGAAAGAGATGTTCTTCTTGTATAATATTTGCCCTAGCTAAAAGCTAATTCCCAACCCACTTAAATGCACTAACATAAGTGGTGGTATGCCTTGCTACCAGTAACTAGAAGTAAATGCGTAACTTTAACACCGGCGCCATCATGCGGAAGCCACTGTGCCATTTACAAGGCCACTGTCGCCAGTCACACGAGCTTTAAAGTGGCCTCAATGTTAGCCCACAAATCGCTGGGTAGTTTGGGACATTAGTGACTCTTGCAGAGTTCTCTGCCACTGACGCAGCGACTGAGTCACAGCAAACATTCAAATGGGCCTTTGGATAAGCCAGCTAAAATCTGCTACGCTTCAATGACTTATTGCTTGAGAAAGAATCAAGTTTATTGAGGTAATTATTAGAAAACATGTTTTAGGCATGAAAGTGGGGCGGAGTCAGCATCGGACCGAATTGTTAAGACAACAAATGGGAGCGTACTCCTAAATTTTTGCTTTGGAACTATGTCTAAGGTGCGTTAAAATTTGTAACAGTTGATCTGGATGCTTTTGTGATTTCGTATGGCTAGACTTGTGGCATTTACGAACGGGGTGGCGAAATATATTTGAGCACCTATATGACACAGTTTGGAAGTAAAGTAGTCGGCGTTTCCTCTTGATTTCAAAATCTCTTGTGATCACAAGATGTTCATTGTCATGATATTGACACCGGTATATATTAAATCAGGAAATTACTTTCAGCATGTACATCGTTATTTAAAACTCTCAAAAGACATACTGCACCTGCAAAATAAGAGCTCATACTGGATGAAATGTGACAGTAACTGCCATATATTTCATTTGTGACAAAAATTTAGGATGACATTTATTTCAATCACCTTGTATGGCAAATTTTAACAGACAACAAATTGTGTAAATGGGACAGGACTTAGATAGATATGAAAAAATAGCTTGAAATAACAATCGAAAATTTTGATGTTGGGCAAGCGGTAGTGAGATCACAAATGGCTGATGCGGGACTTGCATTTTGGCTGATCCACTGTAAGATTTTCACCTGATCGCAAGGGTCACCTATTAAAAGCGCTCATTTTCAAATGCATTATGGTCTAAATGTAAGAGTAAGCCGTAGAAAATTATTGCAGAGGAGTGTTTACACCACCAAATACATGAGGCATTACGAATGTTGTGAGATGCAGTCGTGTTTTACACTAGTACAAACAATTGTACGCGCACACGCACCCTAAGATATAATAATTAGGCAACTTCGTGGGCTTGGTTGGTGGAGGAGATGGAACTACTTACCCTGAAATTCGGTCCTCATTATTTCTATTTTGAGTGTTTAGCAGGAAAGAATCGGGCACCTATCGAGGTCTGCGATGGTAACGTTGACAAGAAACGGCATCTAGGTAAGGCAAAATCGGGTACTTGGTCAAAGCTGACAAGTTTCATATCAGATATTTTCATAATTTTTGCTCCCTCCTGTTAACCGTTTTGAGCTCCTTCGTAGCATCGCTTGTTTTGGAGATCTAAATGTTCTAACATCAACAATCAGTAAGTTCATCTCACAGCAAATGCGGAACAGAAATTCTCCTAAGCGTCCAAGTATGATCAGTATGATAAAGGTTAATAGAAAAATAGCAGGAAAGAAAGCAAGGCTGCTTAAATTGACCATAAGCTGGAATGAAAGAGCGCAACTGGATGAAGAGCGGCGTGGTGTGCATCAAATGATGCACAACTCAAAATCAGTTGTTCGTGACTTGTAGCATATGCACGTGCAAAATATGAATGAAATTGGCGAGTTGCATTCCGCGAACGATACAACACAGATCAAGTACCAGTTTTTGTGATTAATTCATGGTTTATGTATAACGTATCATCAAAATGCCTGCATGTATCTGTACCAACATCGACGCTTTTGAGATACCATCAGTAATACTGGGTAGAGTGATGAGGAGGCTTTAATCTGTGTTTTCACTTCCGATTTACAAGATGTGGAGACTCTCATGTTATGCTAACCACTGTTATCGCTACTGCTTAAACGTGCGTTCAAATTATGTCTCAACGCAACTTTTAAGCTAAGAGGAAGAAGAGGCGAGCAACAGCCTAATTTCCAGAATGGATGTACAATTAGTCACAACAATGAAGGGTTACACAAACCATGCAAATAAGCCTTTTTAGCTGCTAACTGAATGCATGGCCATTTCAAGCCTAGGTATTTATTGCACGCACCAACTTCTTGGTTTTGTGGCCTATGATATTGCTTAATTTGAACTATTTGCGGTGCGCTTTATCACAAAGCTACAACAATTGGTGCCTAACTTCCAGGTTGTGATGGTGATAACTATGCAAACGCAATAAAAGGTAAAAATCTACCCTATCAGTTCACCTGAACTGCTCTAACTCAATGTCATCGGCGTTTTGTCAATACCTACAATTACTGATGT
>LN902344.1:0-14863 GCA_000469725.3 Echinococcus multilocularis | reverse complement strand
ATCACATAGAAGGTGCCTGGGCTATTGGCATGGCCCAAAAGGCCAACCCACCCAGCGAGGTGGAAGGGGTTTATTCGAAGTACAAAAGTGGCGCCTCACCAGAACCGAGGGATAAACCACTATCGTATTGCATATTGCTATATCTGCATTTTACATAACTTCCCTGCTTCCCTTCACCACTTTGCTTTCAAATGCCTATTTGCTGCTTCATTTTTCTTTTTTGCCTTATTTACTTTACATTTTACCTTTTACTTTCAAAATCCAATTGTATTTTTCCATTACTTACTTCCTTATTTATTTTGCTTCATTTTTCCCTGCACTAACATATAGCTCTTTTAATAGTTTTGGCTTTATTTATTGTTTATTGATACATTTCCCTATTCCATTTTACTTTTCCACTAATTTTTTATCAAAACCTCGATTACTGTGCTTGTTAATCTGTACAACCGACCAACGACTGCTGTCAATTACCTTCGCGTCGCGTTTGTCATTCGTTTTCCCCTTGCTCGTATATTGGCTGCGCACGCTCCATATATTCAAGAAAAGGCTAATTCCCTTTTCTACTCCACTCTTCTTCATCGCAATCACGTCCGCGATCTTTCCTACACCACAGTTTGTCGCTTTCTCCTGGACTATTATTCCGTCAGCATGGATGACGATGATTTTCCAACAACTCCAACCGCTAATCTCGCCTTCCATATGGCTTTTCGCATTACTCCGGTAGGATATATTTGTCACTCATGACTTTTTTTATGTCGTTTGCATCAGTTTGCCTTCTATATCATTTTTTGCCCCAAAACTTCTTTCCCTTCTTATTCACTTGCCGTTGTCACTTTCTCTTTACATCTCATTATTTATGTACCTGCTATGCGCTGACGCGCTAACTGGGCACTCCTCGTGGGCGCTAATCGTGCGTTTGTTTTAAAGAGTCCTTGCGTAGGCGTTTACTGTTTACGCAAATGGAAGCTGGGGTGGATTCGGTAAAACGCTATGGATTTCCAGGGAAACATGGAGACTACAGGAAGAATGACTGAGAAAGTCTAATTTGGGACGCGAATGGATTCCTGGGGCACTTGAAGGTCGGTGCTGGCCTGAAATATTGTACCTGGAAAGTCTTGGATCTTTCTGGTTGACGAGATTGAAGATGTGCAGAGCAGCGTCCGGCTTGCATTCCCTGCCGAAACTGGGTGCAAAAGTGGAGCACTGTCTTATTTGTGCCTTGCCTGGAGAATCGGGGACGGAAAGGCCAACAAACCGTTACTACTTTGCTTCCATTCTCTCATCTTTTATGTTATTGTTCTTTGTATTTTTAATACATTATCTTGCATTTCTGTGCTTGAGTTGTGAACTCCATGTGGAATACACGAAGTCATGTGGGTTTTTTCCATATTTTATCAAATGACTGTTGAAACATAGGTTGCGTATTTATTCTAGCGATTACTTTGCAATAACTATGCTAATGAACTTTCAGGGGTTTTCTGCGATAGCGAACTTCATGTTGGTAACTGGGTGATATAAATTTTCCTTTCACATTCAGATGCGTGGACTTTTATTGACCGCAATTTCTTCCTCCCTATGGTCCCTTTCGCCAGTTCACTGCCTTTCTCCATTCCACAATGGAGTGGCTGCATTGTTGGCGGTAGCATGGGGACCTGCTCCAAGACGACAAATACACTACTGGTTTCTGTTGATTAACAGTCCTTAGTGTCTGAAAAAAAGGAACTTTCGGTGGATAGATAGGTTTTTGGGCCCGCGTCCTATTTTTCCATTGACACTCACTCTGGTATCGTGTTTACGAGAAGACAGGTATCAAGTGATGCTGTGCCAACATTTTTAAAACAATACAGACCCGAGTTCTATCGTGAGACTTAAACACAGAATTTGAGTTCTATCTGTGATTGTTCTTTCGGAAATGGAGGAAGTGGAGCTGATGTCTGCAAGTCAATTTCACCTGTGTGCAAGAAATTTCGCAAGTAAACTTCATGATTTTTCCTTCCATACCCATGCATATGAAGGCCTCAGACATCAAATGGACCATGTGTATCATTCGAAACGTAGTTTTTAAATTAAATGTATTAGCGATTTCGTTTGATTAGAGCCAAATGAAGCCTCCGCAGTGTTGTCCTTGATGAGATTCTGGAGGTGGGAGATTTCCCACTCATTTCTTTTTGCCTCGCTTCTGAAGCGGAGCTCTTGCCTTCGCCCCACACTTCTCGACCCATCTTTTTGGGCACTTGGATAACTGATGGATGAGGCAGAGGGGAGATCTTTTGGAAAAAAGTATACGTTTTTTTTCGTGTGTGTGTGTGTGGGCATAGAAATCATCAAGCATTTGTGAATGCTCAAGTAGTTTTGATAAGTTTTCATAATCAACATTGCCTCCATTATTTAATAGGTCTCTTGTTCTCCCTTTAAAATGATGAATGTGATGCCTCTCGGAGGGGTAGGGAGTCGTCTCGAGGCCCGTCCCTAGATTTGAAAAAATGCATCCTACTACGTAATCAGCATGTCTACCTTCTCATCAGGACGGCGGAAGCGCCGTCCGCATAAGCACGATCAGATGGCGCCTCTCATTCTCTCAATGTTGCTAATCCTGAAAATGATGGTGGAGTGATTGTAACCAAGGCGCTTCCAGAAATATCCATAAGGCGTAACTATCACAAGAGACTTATTTTACAACCCCAGAGATGACTGGATTGCAAGTAACCTCGGATTCCTTGGAGGGATTGGTGTGTTGTTTCATCCAGCTTGTGAAACGCATGTCTGATGCTATCGTGGAATCACACAACAGATCAGTCGGCCGTATATGTAGCTCCCAGGGTTGACATCCCTCAACCCTGGTTACGATAGCAGTAAACTTTTCAGACACAGGAAGACTTGTCAATCAACACGGTATGCGTTAGTTATGTGCCTGGAGCTAAACTGCAGCTAGTGTGGCGTGGCATTCATGGAAGTTATGAATGGCAGATCATCGGCCTTGTTTGTGAGGGTGTGTATGCAGCGGGCGGAATTTGTGGACATTAGGTCTCTCCGTTTCCGCCTAAACTTCCCCCATAAATCCCTCCCTTTGACTTCCTCTTTTAAGTTCCGCCATTTCAGCTGACTTGAAAGCACTGCTGCTTCAACAAGGCAAAGCTGTGGGATCCTCGAAAGGAGAGGAGATTTTAGACGGTATAGGAAGCGGGGAAGAATTGGATGAGGAAGAACTGGAGGAGCAATAATTTGGCTATTTACTTTCCTAAGTCTTTTTCTTCTACTCTTCCATATTGATGAAGTTGTCATTTGTCCAATAATACACCCTCTAAATGCACAACTGAGGTTTCACTGGCTTGCCTCTCCTCCGAGGACTTATGATACAACAACCGCTACACGTTGGTATCCTTTGTCTCTGCTGTATTTCCCAACTGTCCACTCTTCATGCTCATGTTGGTTTAATCCCATGATAAAGAGGATAAAAGGTAGGCTCCTATTTTCCCTTCTTCCCTTCCCCATAAAGCGTTACTCTTCTTAAGGGCAAGTTTTGTGAGTAAGGGAGAGGGGGGATGGACCCTTTGGGTTCCTTCTTCTTATTGGCTGATCAACTGATGCTTGCCTTTCTGACTTTTGAAGTGTCTTCAAGCTGGTTTTTTCTCGTAAAAATGGGAATATCTTTCCATTTATGTGATTTCCTCCTTGCCTGCACTTATTTTATCTTTAATTCTTAATGCCTACGTGTTCAGTCCCCTTCCTCATCTTGAAAAGCCTATGATTGTATACTTGGTGCCAGTGCAACTTCCCGTCAAGCGGCCCTAGAAATCGTCCTGAAGGCATTTACCTGAGCCTCAAGGAGGGTTGAGAATTGGTGGACACATCATTTGCCGGGTACTTTGCCAGCTGTCCCCTCCACCTCACAGAGTATCCAGTTGAAGCGTCAACTCACAGTTAGTTAAAGGGGGAAAAGAAAGTTCTCTCATTTCTCCCTCCCAGTGGCAGATTCCACTGCATGAGTTGTTCCCTTCACTCACGCATAAAGTGGAGGGAGGGAGGGAGGGAGGGAGCAGGGAAGGCCTTAAAGTCTTGACACACACACACACACACACAAGCACAGTGCAGGGGAGCATAAGAGGTTGCATGGCACCCTCCATATCTAGCTGGCCAGGTGACTGACTGGCTAACCAACTGGACGTGTGTGTTTGTGTGACGCCAAAGCTTGTCACCATGGCGGCGATTTTTATCAGTTATACCATAATGCTCGCGGTTTTGTTGAGCCCTTGTTGCAGCTGGACACGCATCTCCCAAAACCGCATGGCGTCGATGACGAGGAGGAAATTGGTGGCCCTAATTAATGCACTTTTAATAATTAGCACTCCAGTCAGCCCTCCTCCGCCCCCTTCCGCCTGCCCTGCTAGAGCTGCCTACCGCCTAGGCACTGTGTGGTATTTTCCAATCTAGACGCCTCGATTACTTACCTGGTTGTTGCATTGCCTACTGACTAGGTAAATTTCACTCTAGGCGAAACGTTTAATTTTTTTTTCTCCCCTTGGACCGACGAAATACGACGCGGAGGCGAATGAGGCGAGCTATCCATAAAGACGGTAGGAAACTCAACACAGTTCCAGCTCACACCAAATATCAACAACTTCATGTCGCCTTCAATGGAGAGTGATCGCATTCCACCCTACCTAGGCCACTTCGGTTGGCCTTGGCCCTGTTTTCACCTTGAAACTGACCAATCCGGATGACCGCACGAAATCGTTAGTTCTGACGACACGCTTTAGAAGGCTCGGCAGTTAGGCATGAAAAAACGCAAATTTCTGGGGATTTAAAACTAGTTTTGGGGTAGTTACGCGAGGGTGGGGCCGACAAACCAGGAGGTTTTGACGCTGGTGAAATGTACTTCTCATGCCGTGCATTCAGCTAGCCTGGAAATTTTGGCCCTTGTCATCCCCCTTTCCATCTCATTTTTCCTGGGGAACTATTCCCTTCAGCCTCTGTGTGTTGACTACCAAGTATGGACAAGGGGATGAGTTGAATTAGTGTCTCCACTCCTGCCTCATTCTCATCAGAATGGTGACTTTTCTCCGAGGGTCATGTCAGATGCTGACTTCCTTTGACTCTTTGTGCGCCTTAGCTGACCTTAGTGCCCGACCTTCAACCAATGACCACTTCATCGTAGATGCCTATTTTCATCGCTCACTCCTATCAAACATGCCTGAAAGCTATTCTCAACGCAAGAAGGAAGTCTTCCTCTAGCAATTTATCCGCACTTTTGGAAGTAGCCGGTAAAAGAAGATAAGCCCGAATCCAATCTATCAGGCTAATCCGATGAGAAACGAGGCTTTCAGATGAGGGGAGGATCATACCGATGGACTGATGAGTGTTTCTACGAGCCTCTCTCTCTCCGAACGTTGCATCGTTAGACCTTCCGCCAAGCTCCTCTCGTTCTGATTGGTCAATTTGTCAATAACCAATTGAAACGCTAGAATGGAATCAACTGGGGGTATTCAAAATCCCCCGGTTCACCGAAGTTCTCGTTGTGCACACATTTTCGACTTTTAAAAGCCTTGCTTTTTACAACATTCGTTTATTCTTTTACTCTGGTTGCCATCTCCATTACATCTACGATAATTCGGAATGCCATTGTTTAAGAAATTCGCGGAGTTATTGGCCTCTTCCATATGTGTGTGCTCTCTCTTCTCTAATAGTAATAATTTGTTGTATATTTCTTCTTATTTTTTCTCCTCCTCCCCGTTTGATGCATCACCTTTAATCTGTCCCTCATTGACCTCAAACAAGGGTGTGGCGAGACTGGGAGGAAGGGCAGAGGAAAAGGCGGTAGCGCCTCCTTGACGATTGCGCAGTATTGAAACGCTGACCAACAGCATTAATTGCTTCACAGTTTTGTCTCCTTTCTTCCCACCTCCCCCCACCTCCCTACCTGGTCCCCTTTTTTTCCTATAAATGGATGTCCACATTTTTGCTAGGATTTGGGATGACTTGAGTGGGAAAAGGAGAACGAGAAGTGATCTTCAAATCGAAAGTCGCAGAACAGTGTGTGCGATTGCTTCGATCGTTCCAAGTGCTGGAGGAAAATCAGTCGTTCGCCTGCCTCCAGTATGAGTTGATTTCTACTAAATTCCATTCCATTTGTGGAATATTTGCCATCATCCAGACCGCAAATCAAGGAATCGACATCGATTTGCACTGCGGATAGCATGATATCCCTCCTCTCTGCTTGGCTCCTGAGGGAAAGATGCCTCGAGAAGCGATTATCTTACATATCTAACATATTTGATGCATAAAATAGTGCAATCCCCAAAAAAACCTCCATTGCATTTCTGATGAGGCTGTTCTAAAACGGGGAGAAAGCATGCTCTTCAAGTACCGGCATTTTGTTCCGTGGGGATTTCGCAGAGCCAAAAATACTGCAAAAAAGACAAGATTTAAGATCTGTGTTCAAATTGCTAATAGACTGCCTGAACGCATTGTTCATTGAGTATTGCATTAAAAATTATGTATGCGGTGTCAAATTACCTGAGAACATTACATGTAACTTTTACGCTAAGAACTTTAACAATTTGCTGAATGGAAGATAAAACTGTGGAAGGTTGGCGTTCTTTATTCCATTTCTTCAGTGCCACAACAGGTAGGCATATGTAAGGCAGTTGCTTTGAAAATCCTGAAGGCGAAGTCTGAGTAGGTTATCCAAAAGCGAAGGTGGGAGGTATTTTTGTAGCCATGGCCTTGTTAAATTCTCTTAACATAAGAAACTGCTTGTCTGTGATACTAGTCCATCGCTGTAAGTGTGTCGTAGATACTGCCACAAAACCAGCCCCTCCTGTAGGCTGAATTATTGCCGTGATATGTCGTGGCTGTGTGTGAGAGAATCCAATGACCTGGATGAATTACTTTCCTGTTATTTTCAAAGGTGTTAGTGCATCTGCGCCGAACGTGGCATCGTGCTTCAAGAGGCCAGGGACTGCTGATGTCTGTCCTGTTGGTCAGACAGTGATCTCTACGGTGATAAACAACGAACTTCTTTGCAGTGAGCGCGTGGCACACGACAGGTCAAACCAAGCAGGGCTACCTTGTCTGAGGCAACTTGCAATTCACCCTCTGGTGATTGGGACATGCTTGAACGTGATTTCGTTTCCCACACTGATGTAATAAATGCCACCAACAACATATTTGTCATGTTTAGTCATATTTGTCCTCGCCATCAGTTGCAGTGCACTCCGTCTTGTTCAAAGTTGTTGAGCATGCAAATTCTCACACGTGTATGTTTTCCGGTCATTATCTCCCTGCATCAGTACCACGGATGATAAGGACTGTAGTTCCCTCCAATTGCAAGGATGCAAAGTGAGTGTAGATGTCCGGTTTGTAGGGTAATGAAGAATCTCACGCAGTTGCAATGTTTTGGAGCTGGTAGGGGCCTGTACAGTCGATCCAAGTGTTCCTTGAGTGTGCACCAGCCGCCCTTACTCTGCTCTGCGCTGCCCTCATACCTTGAGGCTCTGATGTTAAGAGAGGGCATTTAAGGAACCCAGTGACTATGTTTCAGGCTTGTCCGCCTTGCGAACCGAATTGCACTGTTGCAAGGTCCACACCGCAGTGTTCCTTAATCATACCCCGATGGGTGGGACTGAGACAACGGTTGGCTTTGTACTTGACCGGTAGTCAATATCCCTCAGGTAGTGCAAAGGTAAGGACGGGAAGGCAAACGTGCGGTTACAATGGAAGGTAAATTGAGTGATAGCTGCAATAGTTGACGTAAGTCAATCAGCATTGCCTTGAAGCCGCAACTCGTAGGAAATAATGAGTGGATTGAAATAGGGAAACTCACATTACAGATGGCGGAAGCAGGCGCGCTTTGGTGTACGAGGACCGTCACTTTATGCAGCCTGACCCAGAACTGTTGCACCTCGGTGGAATGGACTCTCAACCAAACACTCAATCCCTGACATGGCTGCCTGCCAAGCATCTGCTGCATGCGTCCACGACCACATACACGGCATGCATGTAGCATCCCCAACATCCTGCCTCAGTCCGACAACACACCCGCCACCATCAACTCGCAGACATTCGGGAAAAAAACACCAACTGCTTCACTTTCAAGCAATCACATGGGTATTTAGCGACAATTGCACAGCCTTCCACTTCCTAGGCGACACAACCCCAACCACATGCAATCAACAAGGCATCCGGGTTGTGGCGGTGCTTTCGCATCTCTCCTCCGAAGCAGACTGACTCTATCAGCCACCATCTCCACTACAAACGTCTCGCACCACATCGCAACCACGGAGGGTACAATCTCCCCATCTCCGCGCGATCGAAAAAATAAGCCCATAATGTACACCGCTAATGACCTACAAACAGGCGCCAGTCGACATCAGTAATACTTCGTCTGGTAATAATCCAAAGGCCATCATTGCGTCCCAATACATTGCCGCTATAGCCCCCAAAATATTACCTCAAAGCCATACTCATCCCAAAAATTCGACCACACACTCGTAGATCACAAATATCGTCATTTCCCGAGGCCGTTCAACAATACAAACACTCAACAGCACTTTAAGGTCAACTTCAAAACAGCTTCAGTGCCATCGCCCAAGCCAACTTGTGGTACTTAATCGCTTTACTCATGAAGCTGAACCAAATAGCCTCCAATACCAATCAAATTAACAATCCCACACCGGATGGCAATGATTACATAATGTACTTACCTCAAGTCTTCACCATCGTCGAGACAAACGACCTTCATCACAGTCAACTGCCGAGAAATGCCCACAATTCCGCAGAAGTACTGCAGATGCAAGTGAGGCTTTCAGGACCCTCGTCACACTCTTCCAAATGGAAAAGCCGCATCCATGGTATGTCACAATGACACAATGTCCCCCAACTCCCAAAATTGGCAGATACGATAGAGTAGGCAGCCCGGTCCGTTATTCCATAGTTGAGGATTCCTAACTTCCTTCACCCTGGGCAAATTAGCCGTTGACAATCCACGTTGGCGATTGTCCAAATGCACCAACAAAGAGGTTGGTTACGCATTATCTGCCCCTCACAGCTGTCATCAGTGGACTCCCGACCCGCCAGACTCCAATTGTCCTCCAGCAGAAACGAAACACTCCTGCCACAAATCCAAGTCAAGACTGCTGCCTGCCAAAGCAGAAAAATGTGAGTTGGATACAAACACTCCAGAGCCCCAGGTAGTGATGAAAGTCGATTCTTCACCCCACTCAATACAGACGAATTCGGCAATCGCAATACAAGATGGCTAGATCTCTTGAGTCCCGTATTTCTCATGTGCAAACACCAGGTGAAATGCAAGCGGCTCCCCAGGGGATAAGATCGCCGATTTTCGACCACAAGTTTGCCATTATTGGACGACTCCGAACATTACGTTGATGCTGCGATATACATTCCACAAGCCTCCACACAAACATTCCACGTCTCTTACGCCAACGCTTTGTCGGCACTTCACCTCATAGCCCGAAGAAAGTGGCACACTACGTGGTGCATCGAGCCTGGCCTAGCTCTTCATGTGACAACTAGAAAGTGCCAATGCCCTACCTTCTAAAGGACGACATCTCAAGCAGGAACAGCCAAATGGATGTTGAATTTGCCTTCGCGCACAAAACTCTCACAAGCTTCAGCAGTGCTCAGTCTAAACCGGATTCAATAACAGCGAAATCACTATTACCTGAAAACTTGACACCCACTCGCTCACCACATATGAACAAGTCATATGAGAAAACGATTTATGAGGGCAATAAAGCTAACGATGACGACGGCAAAATGACGAAACCCACCACACCTGAACTCCGCACCAACCTCAGTTTTATTCGGCTTATCGGCGCATTCAAACAAGGGTGTAAATCATTCCATTCTATGTAGCTAACTTATAAGCAAAATGTGTATTCAATCCGATAAGTAGATGCAATTTTGTAAAATGGCACTTTCGCTGCAAGAAATGTTTATCAAGTGAAATAGCATGCTAAGCACTAGTGTAGCAGCTCCATTATAAATGCACAAGATTGGAAAAAATACTAGTTGAAACCGCTCAAATACCACCAAATTTGAACAAAAGATGTAACTACAGAAGGTGTAAGCGTGTACCATCAAGTCCTTCCCATAAAAATCGTCCCAAATAAGTGCCCCTTAAAGTGTCGCTTGAAAAGCGTCTATTGATTTACCACAATGAGAGGGCTCGAAATCGGTAAAGTACAAAGTAGACCTAAGTCTCTGACTTAGAAGATCGTTCAATCATTTCTCGTCGTCACTTCAATTACTACACGATAATGCCAAAAATACTGCAAAAAAGACACGATTTAAGATCTGTGTCCAAATTGCTAATAGACTGCCTGAACGCATTGTTCATTGAGTATTGCATTAAAAATTATGTATGCGGTGTCAAATTACCTGAGAACATTAAATGTAACTTTTACGCTAAGAACTTTAACAATTTGCGGCAGAAAATGGTGAGTAAGTGGTCACGAATGACGCCATTCAAAATGCTGAGAATACTTTAAAATTATGTGTCTTACGATTTGCATCCAAATTGTTCTTAGATTGATTGGACACTTCGTTCATCAAGTTTTACATTAAAAATTATGCATGCAGTATTGAATATTGAAAGCGCTTTATTCCTGTCGTCGTCTAAAAACAGTTGCCAAATTTCTGGCTGAAAATGATAAGTAAATGGGTCACGAATGATAGTCAGTTCTTTCGAACCCGCCAATAGCCTCGAATGCCACAGGCGGTGATTTGGAAGTCGTCTTGCTGTGGTGCTTT
Source organism: Echinococcus multilocularis (assembly GCA_000469725.3). Taxonomy (NCBI): domain Eukaryota; kingdom Metazoa; phylum Platyhelminthes; class Cestoda; order Cyclophyllidea; family Taeniidae; genus Echinococcus; species Echinococcus multilocularis. The sequence continues at coordinate 4,090 of LN902344.1, read as the reverse complement.
TCCTGCTCCTCGTCCGAATTGATTCAGACCGTAAATATGAGGCTGAATGTGTGAAGAGCAATCATCTAAGTCGTCTATTCTGCAAAAGCACCATCACAATGGACCCGTTAAGGGTGGGGGCGCTTGTTCAGCCCCATGTACTCAATGCCCAAGTGAACGTCTGGTATGATTGCATTTGCTTTTTCAAGAATTTAAAGTCTTTTAAGCAAATGGTATAGGCGGTTTTGGCTGGTTTAGATCTGAAGGTCAGAGAAGGAATCTTGAGATAAAAGTAAGTGATTGTAGTCCCTTAATCCCCGTATTAAACCGAATATGCATAATTCTCACCAATGCTCGATTTGCCAGAGTGGTGAAGGTATTGCGAAATGGTAAATGCAGTTAACTCCCAGAACGCATTCTTCGTTGGCGAAAGGTCGAGAGGGCGAAAGTATCACGGAACAAATTTTCCAGAGTATTTGTGGGAGCACTTTTCCTTGCGGAACATGTGACTTCAGCAACTGGTGTTAAGTCGTAAGTTTGTCTCACGTTTTAATGCAATACCTTTACACAACTTAACCTTGTCTCTATGCAAGCCATTTTGTTCTAAAACTACACTGGTTGTTGAAAGGTTGCTTAGTGTGCCTGGAACCTAACAGATTCCTCTTTCATTCTCAAGAGTGCATTTTTCTCACCTTTACTTGCACAGTAGGCCTTCAACTAATCCCATAATCTTGAAGCCATACTCCGTTTGCAAAATCTAAATCATTGGCAGACGTGGGAGAGTCATTTAAAGATGCTTTGGGTGTAAGCTTTTTCTGCTATCCCATGCTATTGGTGTGGACGCCCTCTGTTGGCTCTCGGAAGTAGGCAAGAATGCGTATGAGATGCTGTTAGTGGGGTAGTGCTCGTGTTGGGTCCTTCTGCAGTCAGAGCAACGAATAGTGGCGCCTTGGAGGGCAGATGGGCGTGGGAATGTGGACAGATGCGTTGGTCGGTCTACTTCATTTCAACTCTCACTTGGTGTCTTCGGGACGCGTGGTCCCCCTCGATACCGTTGCAGACGCTATTCCCGTCTCATTGACCACTGGGTACCGTCTCTTCTCCGCTATTGCAGCCTATGGCATCTCTGTTGCTCACAGTTCCCTCCGTGCCGCCAAAGAGTGCCATGACGTCCTGTCTCCTTTCAGTCGTTTAGCACTTCTGAGTCCATGCCCCATGTCCGGTGAGCATTCGACATCGGTTTATTCCTGCAGTGCCGCCATTATTTCAGAATACCCAATTCTCTTATCTACGTGTCATTATCAATACGTGCAGTGTTGTCTAACACTTTACACCAGTCGACTGCACCAAGTCATACCGAATATAGCTTGGTTAAACTTGAATGAAAATGGATGGAGAATGTTCTTCATATTGGAGATATTTGCTCTTGTTGTTTCTTGATCGGCAGGTAAGTCTGTCGGGTCTGTGTGCAGGTGTTTGTGGCATCAGGAAACAATAAGTTATCTGGTTTGTGGTGGTTATTTTTTCCTTTGAGGATGGCGAAGAACCTGTAGGGCCCTGTTTGCGTAAAATGTACCGAATTGTGGTTGCCTGTCAAAAGTTGATCAGGCTTGAAGGAGTTCTGAAAAAAACAGCGCTATTTCACCAAGTGAACGCGAATTTTGGCTTGGGCACGAAAAGCACAGGTTTCATTAATCAAGGCGAAATGATTGTAAATTCTATGGAAGGCAGCACTATTGCTAGCTTATCAATAGATTGTGATTGTCTTATGGGTAGAAATGTGAGTGTTTGACATGGTAAAATTCGATGTCTTCGAAATGTAACCATCATCTCCCCAATTTGCCTACCATTAGGGCGACAAAGGTGCTCTCAATGCTCCAAAATTGCCAAATCTATGTAGTAAGTTGATGATTCAGAACTCTTATGTTAACCAAATTATCTTGCTGGATTACATCAGTATTTGATACCTCCGATAGAATTTACGATGGAATAGAATTTTTGTTACAGCAAAATGACCTACCCGCACTTGTTTTCTTCTTGATTAATCATTTTCTCAGATGGAAGACCAATATGATTGAAAAGAATAGCTTGGTACTTTTTTAAAAGACATTGATTTGGCTCTCCTCATTTGTCATTTCACATTCCCCCCTGCACTTTCTTTAAGATGACTTCGCAAATGCGTATGTTTCTCCGCCGCTTCCACCAAAGCCCATAGTTCACCGAACGGAAGGGGTATGTCGGTTGGATTTAATTTATCCCTCACTTCGATAAAGCTCCCAAATCATCGGCTAGTCTTATAAATTTGTGCAGTTGTTATTGTATCTGGTCGAGAATATTTGAAACTTGTAAGTGCGTTTAAGAGGCATTCAAATGCATGCATGTAGGCATTGATCGACAGACGCTCATGATTCGGCACATCCTATCCCCGAAGGCCAGCTAAATCAGATGCATACAAGTAAAATAGTTCAATTTTAAAGTGGCTTTTTGTCATTGGGTATTACAAACGGCACTTGTGTGTTCGATGCAACGATGTTGGTGGAGATATCCTTGACGTAATGAGTGAAGTGAGGGTGTGGGGCTAGCAACTGCACGACCGATGACTAGAGGGTGCTTTGAGTGCCTCCACATAAGTGATTTCCCTTACGTGCACTTGTAGCATCTAGTTGGCTGTCGGTAGTTTTTCTGTTCCGATTAGGAAGAGCAAGGGGAAAGCCAGACTCATTAATTGGAACTTCTGCACTGCAGTGATCCCCAGAAATTCTGAAGACGTGGAATCTTCCCTCTACATTTGTGCCCCACTACTGAAACACCTTTAGCACTGAAAGTAGCTCTATTCTAACTTTGGCATTCAAGTGATTCAGGCTCTTTGTTATTCACCATCGTTAATTTACTTTTCAATGGATTATTACCTTCCTGGGAATAACGACTGTAGAGGGATTCTTCACAATCTATTATGTATAGTTGAACCTTAAGCACCATGCTTTTTTGTATCTTGCAAAATTTGTGGATCCGTTTGTCTTTTTAAACTCTTATTATTTTTTAGCAAGACATATGTCGTCAAATTAGTACCTCAGCATCACATTTGGCAGCTCGTGAGTTGACACTCAATGCACGCATTTTCACGGAAGTTATCACTCAGGCCATTTAAAATGTCTATCATTTTGCCTAGCCGAAGCGAATTCCCCCGATTGGTATGTAATTGCCCACATTCTCAGTTATTAAAGCCTTTGAAATTCATCAACAGGTTTCTGGCAAAACAATGGCAATTCGAGATTTGCTTATTTTTCGATTGTCCTCCACTTTGTAGTAGCTCTAATTTCCATGGAAGCTTTCGCATCAATATCGAACCTGCTAGTTCGAGCTCGAGTTCCCAGGTAAATTTTCCCGAGGATATTGACCTTGACCCTGCTGTCCGTGTAGGCTGTCTTCAAAATGACCCCTTGTACACCTCATTTTGCGACGTTTCACTATGTTTAAATGCGAAAGCAAGGCACAAAACGCCAGCAACATCTGCAGAATTCCATCCGAACTTACTACTGATATTGTTTTATCCAGCCGTATTCATAAAGAGGAATCCTGGGTATAACTCGCTTATCGCCCTCCTCCATTATGAAGAAAATCACTTAACACACTAGGGCAAAGCTAATGATAGACCTAACTCGCATGTTTTACCCTTGTTCATTTTTGCCGGTAGCAGTAAATCAAAGGCCGTAAGCAACTCGTTCTGCTGGAGATTCACTAAGGCTGCACACCTCCCAAAGACGTTTTCTTGCTATTCCGATTTAAATGAAGTGAAGTGACTATTTATTTGCGTTCATTTTCAGTCTTCACCGGATTTGGTGTAAGTACTCTCCTTTCCAGCAGCGCTAATAATTATTACCAATTTACCTCTCATTTCAGGACCGTTTCTTACCTATTCCTCATCTCATGTATGCACGGCCACGTTTAAACCATCCTAGTGGGTGCTCTATGTCGGATGAAATGCATTTTTATTCTGATGCCCACCCTTTCTTCAAACAAAGTGTTCGTTAAGACATTTTGCTCATGTTATGCTATCGTTTAAGCTGGTGCTGTAGACTGCATGATGTGGCACAATTTGGCAAAGCGGGAG
>LN902334.1:0-19846 GCA_000469725.3 Echinococcus multilocularis | reverse complement strand
CGTCCCGTTTGCCAATACGAGTCAGCGATATCCATATTCATTCAGGCTGACGACTTGACAGCATCCAGGCATACTCTCATGCTCGAGATTAATGAGATTTATAAGATCATGCCATGAGGAAGGGGCATAAAATGCCAATGTCGGGAAAGAGTCAGTTAAGTGCGGAATTAAGCGAGTGTTAATCTTGGTATTGTTTCCTTCAGTGATCAATCCTTGACCTCGCTAGCATTGGTTCTCTGTGTCATCTGCGAATAACTTCGGCACAAAATTGGGGTAAATGATGTATTATTAAAGCGCAAGGGCTAATCGTAGGCACCGCAACACAGACAAATATGCCAGAGATGCCTGTTAGCATAGGAGGCAGTGATGTTCAGATTAAATAAAATCTAAATGATAGCTGATCTAGAAATGTCTACCTACTTCGCCGCCTTTGCGCATGCCCACTCACATGTACCTCCCAATTGGATTTTTAAAAGGCCTCTTCTATTTATGGTTTTGGATTTATTACCACTTTTTATTTTGGTTCTCGTGCATTTGAAAGCAGTGACCGAAGATTGGAGAACCGTTGTAATGGCATTTAGGCCTACAAATTTACTGCCATTGAAAAATTGCAGCAAATATTGTAAAATTAATAAATTACGCGTGTTTTTTATAGGATGCACTTATTTCGTCCATATTACTTTCCATCTCTAGGCTACAACTCGGACTCTTCCAGCATTGCATAAATGTGATCAAACTAGAACCATTTATATGCTACAAAAGTGGGATTTCTATTAATTTTAAATTATTATTAATGAAATCAGTGCTCATGTGAAGCTGAAATGACGCATTTTGTTTTTCTTTGTGTCAAATTAATTAGAGTGTTTTGTTTTTATTTACATACCAGCCTGGTAAGTATAGGCTTTCATTATGCTTGTCTTAAATTTCTTTTAAATGACAGAATGCTGTACGCTTTGTAACGTCCCGAGCCTCTCTGAAGCCGAAAGAAGACAACATACTCGGGCAGAATATATATATATATATATATATATATATATTATGTCAGCACGGAGAAGGCGTCTGGGCTATTGGCAAGGCCGAAAAGGCCAGCCTAACCAGCGAGGTACAACGGGGCTAATTCAAAGTACAAAAGTGGCGCCTCACCAGAACTGAGGGATAGACCACTATCGTATTACAGTTTAATTTAACACATTGCAATCACGGCCCTATCGAATATGCGAAAGCGTACCTCAGAAAAATATTCGGGAACCTGTGCCTCTAAAAAGTTTGATTTAGTTTAGTTCCATGCAGTTTAGGGACGCTAATTTTAATCGACGCCTTTGTAAGCCGCAATAACGCACATGACGCATATTACTGACTTATATTGGGCTAGAATGCTGGGATTTTAGTCTTAATACCTGCCTTCGTGCAAAGGTACAATCCATGAGTAGTGTAGTGCGTAGTGTAGCAGATTTAGGAAAGAGTTAACGAATTTTATACTTTTAAAAAAATTTAAGCTATAACTAACGAAATGTGCTTTATCGTAATTTTTAGCTTCACTTACACATATCCCAGGATAGTTTTTATCTCATTAGTTGATATCTTCTCCTTTAAACTAATTTGAAGATTAATTACAGTTTCTATCCTGACTTTCACTCTTTGTCGATTCTGTAGACATCATTAGAATTTCGGGCCTTTTAGCATCTACCAAATGCATGAGGAAAGTTGGAAAGAGAACCTGTTTCTGAATAGTTTTGATAACCAAGTGACCCTAGAGTCGCCTGTATGATCTAATGGATGACCAATTCTTATGGTGACGTGGGGCATGAGTCGCAGCTTTATTTGCTGGAAGTAACTGTCCACTGCAAGCAACTAACAAGCAACTCCATGGCTGGATTTTTTGGCCCTGTCCTTCATTTTCCTACAATTAATAGAGGACATGCCATCTGAGACAGCTACAAGCCCAGCAACGTCCAACTCGAAACACTCGAATCAGATTTACGTTTCTGCTTCTTAACATTAGGAGTCAGTTTTTAAAGCTGCAAAGAAAATGAATTTCATCATCTTTAGCACCATGGAAAATGTTTCATATAAAGGAGGGTAAGAGAGAACGAGCCGTCTTGGTGGAGAGAGTGAGAGCCGCTTATGAAGAGGAACTTATGCATTAGTCATACATCCTCACAGTTTTGATAGACTGCTCATATTTAGCGCTGGCAGGACGCAGACAGTTGGATGCAGTAGGGACGGTTGAGATGATGAGAGCTTAAAGAGGTGGATGTTTTTAGTGTGACTGCGGAGGCAAACAGATATAAATGTCCTCTGGAAGGAGGAGAGAGAGCTGGAAAGAGATGAGAAAACCTCTTTTTAAGTCATTTATCTATGTCCTTTGTCAGTGGAATGTAATTTTCCCAATTTCACATTCCTCAGTCATGGTGACGCCAAAAGCCTTCCCCCATCTCAAACTTTATTTTCACTCTCCTTTCCACTTTGCTCGTGAAGAAATAGAACGACTTAAACAAGGAGGAGAAAAGAAGAGCGCATCTGTAATACAACCATTCCACTATATCGCCCTAACTTGCGAGTCTTCACTCGGCTATGTTTGGCGTCGATGCGATGTCTGCGATGTATAGAAAGAAAAGGCCACTTCTAGTTTTATTTAAAAGTTTTCTCATTCAAGTGTAAACCCTATTATCGTGGCAAATTGAAATCACCGCAGTAGTATAGGCAGACTAATTTGATGTTTTAAGAGGACAAACAGTTTTGCATCTTACAGACGCACGCTCTATTCCCCTACTTAGCAATAATGTCTCACTTTCTCTACATTCTACTTATCAATACAAACCATGTACATTGCTTCTTCTTCTTCTTCTTCTTCTTCCCTTTCATATCCACTCACATTATTGCTCTTGTATCTGTAGCGTCCCAGGACTCCCTTAAGATGAAAGAAAACACAATACTCGTGCAGAATGTATGTATTTAGCACAAAGAAGGTGCCTGGGCTATTGGCATGGCCCAAAAGGCCAACCCACCCAGCGAGGTGGAAGGGGTTTATTCGAAGTACAAAAGTGGCGCCTCACCAGAACCGAGGGATAAACCACTATCGTATTGCATATTGCTATATCTGCATTTTACATAACTTCCCTGCTTCCCTTCACCACTTTGCTTTCAAATGCCTATTTGCTGCTTCATTTTTCTTTTTTGCCTTATTTACTTTACATTTTACCTTTTACTTTCAAAATCCAATTGTATTTTTCCATTACTTACTTCCTTATTTATTTTGCTTCATTTTTCCCTGCACTAACATATAGCTCTTTTAATAGTTTTGGCTTTATTTATTGTTTATTGATACATTTCCCTATTCCATTTTACTTTTCCACTAATTTTTTATCAAAACCTCGATTACTGTGCTTGTTAATCTGTACAACCGACCAACGACTGCTGTCAATTACCTTCGCGTCGCGTTTGTCATTCGTTTTCCCCTTGCTCGTATATTGGCTGCGCACGCTCCATATATTCAAGAAAAGGCTAATTCCCTTTTCTACTCCACTCTTCTTCATCGCAATCACGTCCGCGATCTTTCCTACACCACAGTTTGTCGCTTTCTCCTGGACTATTATTCCGTCAGCATGGATGACGATGATTTTCCAACAACTCCAACCGCTAATCTCGCCTTCCATACGGCTTTTCGCATTACTCCGGTAGGATATATTTGTCACTCATGACTTTTTTTTATGTCGTTTGCATCAGTTTGCCTTCTATATCATTTTTTGCCCCAAAACTTCTTTCCCTTCTTATTCACTTGCCGTTGTCACTTTCTCTTTACATCTCATTATTTATGTACCTGCTATGCGCTGACGCGCTAACTGGGCACTCCTCGTGGGCGCTAATCGTGCGTTTGTTTTAAAGAGTCCTTGCGTAGGCGTTTACTGTTTACGCAAATGGAAGCTGGGGTGGATTCGGTAAAACGCTATGGATTTCCAGGGAAACATGGAGACTACAGGAAGAATGACTGAGAAAGTCTAATTTGGGATGCGAATGGATTCCTGGGGCACTTGAAGGTCGGTGCTGGCCTGAAATATTGTACCTGGAAAGTCTTGGATCTTTCTGGTTGACGAGATTGAAGATGTGCAGAGCAGCGTCCGGCTTGCATTCCCTGCCGAAACTGGGTGCAAAAGTGGAGCACTGTCTTATTTGTGCCTTGCCTGGAGAATCGGGGACGGAAAGGCCAACAAACCGTTACTACTTTGCTTCCATTCTCTCATCTTTTATGTTATTGTTCTTTGTATTTTTAATACATTATCTTGCATTTCTGTGCTTGAGTTGTGAACTCCATGTGGAATACACGAAGTCATGTGGGTTTTTTCCATATTTTATCAAATGACTGTTGAAACATAGGTTGCGTATTTATTCTAGCGATTACTTTGCAATAACTATGCTAATAAACTTTCAGGGGTTTTCTGCGATAGCGAACTTCATGTTGGTAACTGGGTGATATAAATTTTCCTTTTACATTCAGATGCGTGGACTTTTATTGACCGCAATTTCTTCCTCCCTATGGTCCCTTTCGCCAGTTCACTGCCTTTCTCCATTCCACAATGGAGTGGCTGCATTGTTGGCGGTAGCATGGGGACCTGCTCCAAGACGACAAATACACTACTGGTTTCTGTTGATTAACAGTCCTTAGTGTCTGAAAAAAAGGAACTTTCGGTGGATAGATAGGTTTTTGGGCCCGCGTCCTATTTTTCCATTGACACTCACTCTGGTATCGTGTTTACGAGAAGACAGGTATCAAGTGATGCTGTGCCAACATTTTTAAAACAATACAGACCCGACTTCCATCGTGAGACTTAAACACAGAATTTGAGTTCTATCTGTGATTGTTCTTTCGGAAATGGAGGAAGTGGAGCTGATGTCTGCAAGTCAATTTCACCTGTGTGCAAGAAATTTCGCAAGTATACTTCATGATTTTTCCTTCCATACCCATGCATATGAAGGCCTCAGACATCAAATGGACCATGTGTATCATTCGAAACGTAGTTTTTAAATTAAATGTATTAGCGATTTCGTTTGATTAGAGCCAAATGAAGCCTCCGCAGTGTTGTCCTTGATGAGATTCTGGAGGTGGGAGATTTCCCACTCATTTCTTTTTGCCTCGCTTCTGAAGCGGAGCTCTTGCCTTCGCCCCACACTTCTTCTCGACCCATCTTTTTGGGCACTTGGATAACTGATGGATGAGGCAGAGGGGAGATCTTTTGGAAAAAAGTATACGTTTTTTTTCGTGTGTGTGTGTGTGTGCATAGAAATCATCAAGCATTTGTGAATGCTCAAGTAGTTTTGATAAGTTTTCATAATCAACATTGCCTCCATTATTTAATAGGTCTCTTGTTCTCCCTTTAAAATGATGAATGTGATGCCTCTCGGAGGGGTAGGGAGTCGTCTCGAGGCCCGTCCCTGGATTTGAAAAAATGCATCCTACTACGTAATCAGCATTTCTACCTTCTCATCAGGACGGCGGAAGCGCCGTCCGCATAAGCACGATCAGATGGCGCCTCTCATTCTCTCAATGTTGCTAATCCTGAAAATGATGGTGGAGTGATTGTAACCAAGGCGCTTCCAGAAATATCCATAAGGCGTAACTATCACAAGAGACTTATTTTTTAACCCCAGAGATGACTGGATTGCAAGTAACCTCGGATTCCTTGGAGGGATTGGTGTGTTGTTTCATCCAGCTTGTGAAACGCATGTCTGATGCTATCGTGGAATCACACAACAGATCAGTCGGCCGTATATGTAGCTCCCAGGGTTGACATCCCTCAACCCTGGTCACGATAGCAGTAAACTTTTCAGACACAGGAAGACTTGTCAATCAACACGGTATGCGTTAGTTATGTGCCTGGAGCTAAACTGCAGCTAGTGTGGCGTGGCATTCATGGAAGTTATGAATGGCAGATCATCGGCCTTGTTTGTGAGGGTGTGTATGCAGCGGGCGGAATTTGTGGACATTAGGTCTCTCGGTTTCCGCCTAAACTTCCCCCATAAATCCCTCCCTTTGACTTCCTCTTTTAAGTTCCGCCATTTCAGCTGACTTGAAGGCACTGCTGCTTCAACAAGGCAAAGCTGTGGGATCCTCGAAAGGAGAGGAGATTTTAGACGGTATAGGAAGCGGGGAAGAATTGGATGAGGAAGAACTGGAGGAGCAATAATTTGGCTATTTACTTTCCTAAGTCTTTTTCTTCTACTCTTCCATATTGATGAAGTTGTCATTTGTGCAATAATACACCCTCTAAATGCACAACTGAGGTTTCACTGGCTTGCCTCTCCTCCGAGGACTTATGATACAACAACCGCTACACGTTGGTATCCTTTGTCTCTGCTGTATTTCCCAACTGTCCACTCTTCATGCTCATGTTGGTTTAATCCCATGATAAAGAGGATAAAAGGTAGGCTCCTATTTTCCCTTCTTCCCTTCCCCATAAAGCGTTACTCTTCTTAAGGGCAAGTTTTGTGAGTAAGGGAGAGGGGGGATGGACCCTTTGGGTTCCTTCTTCTTATTGGCTGATCAACTGATGCTTGCCTTTCTGACTTTTGAAGTGTCTTCAAGCTGGTTTTTTCTTGTAAAAATGGGAATATCTTTCCATTTATGTGATTTCCTCCTTGCCTGCACTTATTTTATCTTTAATTCTTAATGCCTACGTGTTCAGTCCCCTTCCTCATCTTGAAAAGCCTATGATTGTATACTTGGTGCCAGTGCAACTTCCCGTCAAGCGGCCCTAGAAATCGTCCTGAAGGCATTTACCTGAGCCTCAAGGAGGGTTGAGAATTGGTGGACACATCATTTGCCGGGTACTTTGCCAGCTGTCCCCTCCACCTCACAGAGTATCCAGTTGAAGCGTCAACTCACAGTTAGTTAAAGGGGGAAAAGAAAGTTCTCTCATTTCTCCCTCCCAGTGGCAGATTCCACTGCATGAGTTGTTCCCTTCACTCACGCATAAAGTGGAGGGAGGGAGGGAGGGAGGGAGCAGGGAAGGCCTTAAAGTCTTGACACACACACACACACACACACACAAAAGCACAGTGCAGGGGAGCATAAGAGGTTGCATGGCACCCTCCATATCTAGCTGGCCAGGTGACTGACTGGCTAACCAACTGGACGTGTGTGTTTGTGTGACGCCAAAGCTTGTCACCATGGCGGCGATTTTTATCAGTTATACCATAATGCTCGCGGTTTTGTTGAGCCCTTGTTGCAGCTGGACACGCATCTCCCAAAACCGCATGGCGTCGATGACGAGGAGGAAATTGGTGGCCCTAATTAATGCACTTTTAATAATTAGCACTCCAGTCAGCCCTCCTCCGCCCGCTTCCGCCTGCCCTGCTAGAGCTGCCTACCGCCTAGGCACTGTGTGGTATTTTCCAATCTAGACGCCTCGATTACTTACCTGGTTGTTGCATTGCCTACTGACTAGGTAAATTTCACTCTAGGCGAAACGTTTAATTTTTTTTTCTCCCCTTGGACCGACGAAATACGACGCGGAGGCGAATGAGGCGAGCTATCCATAAAGACGGTAGGAAACTCAACACAGTTCCAGCTCACACCAAATATCAACAACTTCATGTCGCCTTCAATGGAGAGTGATCGCATTCCACCCTACCTAGGCCACTTCGGTTGGCCTTGGCCCTGTTTTCACCTTGAAACTGACCAATCCGGATGACCGCACGAAATCGTTAGTTCTGACGACACGCTTTAGAAGGCTCGGCAGTTAGGCATGAAAAAACGCAAATTTCTGGGGATTTAAAACTAGTTTCGGGGTAGTTACGCGAGGGTGGGGCCGACAAACCAGGAGGTTTTGACGCTGGTGAAATGTACTTCTCATGCCGTGCATTCAGCTAGCCTGGAAATTTTGGCCCTTGTCATCCCCCTTTCCATCTCATTTTTCCTGGGGAACTATTCCCTTCAGCCTCTGTGTGTTGACTACCAAGTATGGACAAGGGGATGAGTTGAATTAGTGTCTCCACTCCTGCCTCATTCTCATCAGAATGGTGACTTTTCTCCGAGGGTCATGTCAGATGCTGACTTCCTTTGACTCTTTGTACGCCTTAGCTGACCTTAGTGCCCGACCTTCAACCAATGACCACTTCATCGTAGATGCCTATTTTCATCGCTCACTCCTATCAAACATGCCTGAAAGCTATTCTCAACGCAAGAAGGAAGTCTTCCTCTAGCAATTTATCCGCACTTTTGGAAGTAGCCGGTAAAAGAAGATAAGCCCGAATCCAATCTATCAGGCTAATCCGATGAGAAACGAGGCTTTCAGATGAGGGGAGGATCATACCGATGGACTGATGAGTGTTTCTACGAGCCTCTCTCTCTCCGAACGTTGCATCGTTAGACCTTCCGCCAAGCCCCTCTCGTTCTGATTGGTCAATTTGTCAATAACCAATTGAAACGCTAGAATGGAATCAACTGGGGGTATTCAAAATCCCCCGGTTCACCGAAGTTCTCGTTGTGCACACATTTTCGACTTTTAAAAGCCTTGCTTTTTACAACATTCGTTTATTCTTTTACTCTGGTTGCCATCTCCATTACATCTACGATAATTCGGAATGCCATTGTTTAAGAAATTCGCGGAGTTATTGGCCTCTTCCATATGTGTGTGCTCTCTCTTCTCTAATAGTAATAATTTGTTGTATATTTCTTCTTATTTTTTCTCCTCCTCCCCGTTTGATGCATCACCTTTAATCTGTCCCTCATTGACCTCAAACAAGGGTGTGGCGAGACTGGGAGGAAGGGCAGAGGAAAAGGCGGTAGCGCTACCTTGACGATTGCGCAGTATTGAAACGCTGACCAACAGCATTAATTGCTTCACAGTTTTGTCTCCTTTCTTCCCACCTCCCCCCACCTCCCTACCTGGTCCCCTTTTTTTCCTATAAATGGATGTCCACATTTTTGCTAGGATTTGGGATGACTTGAGTGGGAAAAGGAGAACGAGAAGTGATCTTCAAATCGAAAGTCGCAGAACAGTGTGTGCGATTGCTTCGATCGTTCCAAGTGCTGGAGGAAAATCAGTCGTTCGCCTGCCTCCAGTATGAGTTGATTTCTACTAAATTCCATTCCATTTGTGGAATATTTGCCATCATCCAGACCGCAAATCAAGGAATCGACATCGATTTGCACTGCGGATAGCATGATATCCCTCCTCTCTGCTTGGCTCCTGAGGGAAAGATGCCTCGAGAAGCGATTATCTTGCATATCTAACATATTTGATGCATAAAATAGTGCAATCCCCAAAAATACCTCCATTGCATTTCTGATGAGGCTGTTCTAAAACGGGGAGAAAGCATGCTCTTCAAGTACCGGCATTTTGTTCCGTGGGGATTTCGCAGAGCCAAAAATACTGCAAAAAAGACAAGATTTAAGATCTGTGTTCAAATTGCTAATAGACTGCCTGAACGCATTGTTCATTGAGTATTGCATTAAAAATTATGTATGCGGTGTCAAATTACCTGAGAACATTAAATGTAACTTTTACGCTAAGAACTTTAACAATTTGCGGCAGAAAATGGTGAGTAAGTGGTCACGAATGACGCCATTCAAAATGCTGAGAATACTTTAAAATTATGTGTCTTACGATTTGCATCCAAATTGTTCTTAGATTGATTGGACACTTCGTTCATCAAGTTTTACATTAAAAATTATGCATGCAGTATTGAATATTGAAAGCGCTTTATTCCTGTCGTCGTCTAAAAACAGTTGCCAAATTTCTGGCTGAAAATGATAAGTAAATGGGTCACGAATGATAGTCAGTTCTTTCGAACCCGCCAATAACCTCGAATGCCACAGGCGGTGATTTGGAAGTCGTCTTGCTGTGGTGCTTTTCCTGCTCCTCGTCCGAATTGATTCAGACCGTAAATATGAGGCTGAATGTGTGAAGAGCAATCATCTAAGTCGTCTATTCTGCAAAAGCACCATCACAATGGACCCGTTAAGGGTGGGGGCGCTTGTTCAGCCCCATGTACTCAATGCCCAAGTGAACGTCTGGTATGATTGCATTTGCTTTTTCAAGAATTTAAAGTCTTTTAAGCAAATGGTATAGGCGGTTTTGGCTGGTTTAGATCTGAAGGTCAGAGAAGGAATCTTGAGATAAAAGTAAGTGATTGTAGTCCCTTAATCCCCGTATTAAACCGAATATGCATAATTCTCACCAATGCTCGATTTGCCAGAGTGGTGAAGGTATTGCGAAATGGTAAATGCAGTTAACTCCCAGAACGCATTCTTCGTTGGCGAAAGGTCGAGAGGGCGAAAGTATCACGGAACAAATTTTCCAGAGTATTTGTGGGAGCACTTTCCCTTGCGGAACATGTGACTTCAGCAACTGGTGTTAAGTCGTAAGTTTGTCTCACGTTTTAATGCAATACCTTTACACAACTTAACCTTGTCTCTATGCAAGCCATTTTGTTCTAAAACTACACTGGTTGTTGAAAGGTTGCTTAGTGTCCCTGGAACCTAACAGATTCCTCTTTCATTCTCAAGAGTGCATTTTTCTCACCTTTACTTGCACAGTAGGCCTTCAACTAATCCCATAATCTTGAAGCCATACTCCGTTTGCAAAATCTAAATCATTGGCAGACGTGGGAGAGTCATTTAAAGATGCTTTGGGTGTAAGCTTTTTCTGCTATCCCATGCTATTGGTGTGGACGCCCTCTGTTGGCTCTCGGAAGTAGGCAAGAATGCGTATGAGATGCTGTTAGTGGGGTAGTGCTCGTGTTGGGTCCTTCTGCAGTCAGAGCAACGAATAGTGGCGCCTTGGAGGGCAGATGGGCGTGGGAATGTGGACAGATGCGTTGGTCGGTCTACTTCATTTCAACTCTCACTTGGTGTCTTCGGGACGCGTGGTCCCCCTCGATACCGTTGCAGACGCTATTCCCGTCTCATTGACCACTGGGTACCGTCTCTTCTCCGCTATTGCAGCCTATGGCATCTCTGTTGCTCACAGTTCCCTCCGTGCCGCCAAAGAGTGCCATGACGTCCTGTCTTCTTTCAGTCGTTTAGCACTTCTGAGTCCATGCCCCATGTCCGGTGAGCATTCGACATCGGTTTATTCCTGCAGTGCCGCCATTATTTCAGAATACCCAATTCTCTTATCTACGTGTCATTATCAATACGTGCAGTGTTGTCTAACACTTTACACCAGTCGACTGCACCAAGTCATACCGAATATAGCTTGGTTAAACTTGAATGAAAATGGATGGAGAATGTTCTTCATATTGGAGATATTTGCTCTTGTTGTTTCTTGATCGGCAGGTAAGTCTGTCGGGTCTGTGTGCAGGTGTTTGTGGCATCAGGAAACAATAAGTTATCTGGTTTGTGGTGGTTATTTTTTCCTTTGAGGATGGCGAAGAACCTGTAGGGCCCTGTTTCGTCGCCTTATTTTCCTCACACGAGACGGCTTTTGTAAATATGTGTGAACTTGGTGGCAATACTCTATTTTCATAAAACACACTGAAAGCGTATAATAATTTGGTCAAAGGTCTGCTTACGAGTGGAGGGGGACCTCGAGACAATGTCGCTTGAAACATTCGTCCTTTTTATTCTATTCCCTTCATTGGTCACCTTGACTTTTCCTGAATAATAATGCAACGTTTGCGAAGTGTCACTACAGTCATACTGTTGTTGATGCGCATGATGCTGATTCAGCGCCCATCTCTAATGCTTCCTTCCCATTGTCTCAGATCTCTCCCTTTGAGCCAATTGTCAGACTGAAGTTATCTGAAATGATGCACATTTGCAAACTATTGACAGTTTTCTCTGTTCACGTGCTAAACTTCTCATTGGAACCTAAACCCAACCATGAATCGTTGTTTCAGCAAAGGAATTAGCTTCGCTTGAGCGCCATGTGGTTACCGCTAATATGAATGAACTTTTGAAGAAGTGGCGTGGAAATGGTATACTTTTTAAGCCCGAAATTGAGAAGAGAATGACATCGGCTTCGTGTTCCATTAAAGACAAAGCTTTGATGCGGCATCATTTCGCCCTTCACCCTCACACGTAGCGCGTGTGAGTGCGGGTTGACTTCTGTGCGTAATCTGTTTCCTTGCTGACAAACTTGTGTTCAGTTTCTACCCTTAGACAATTATCCACAAACACCGTTGCAAAGGGCTCGTAATGATTTTGAAATGACTGACTTGTTTGGCAATTTCTTTCTTATTTATTGGGCCCTAATGCGTAGGTGTCGTTTCGTTTGTGCATGCTTGATGGTTTTCACTGCCTGCTCTCTGTAGGTCGTCTATGTCCGCCCATCATTGCGACTAACTCGATGTGAAATCTTGCGACAAAATAAGTTGGTTATGCTAGTTAAGGAAACGACTTGCCTCTTAGCTGCCAATATAGCCGACCCACTCGTCACCCCGTGGGTTGTACTTGAGCATCCCAGACATGTTGGTAGATTATCAAAGGCGAAATTGGTCCTTCAACAATATTTGAAGCAGTGTATGTGTTAAAGCAAAACAATCTAACTGTGGCTTTTTGGATTTCTCACGGACTAGCCTGGCATTGTCGAGGAAGGATCTCGAAGGTATTGCACTCCTTACTGTTCCCCACATTATAAGCATGGTGAGAGAAATTGATTCCGTTCCCCTCATTGTATTCCTCTCTCAGACCTGTATTGGATTATTAATTTAGGCAGAGCGAGTCTTTTGTGGTTTCCTTCTTGATCTAACCCCCCTAGATTTTCGCTTGGGCAGTAAGGACCACCAACTAACTCCGAAAGACATGCCTGCCATTCGGTAGTGTCACTAGTCTTGACAATCTTCCGTTCTCACTGGCTTACTTCGTTTTGGCAGCTCAGCAGGTACAGTCGGCAGGGCGGAAGCGGAGAATTGAGTTGGAGGCGGTGACGAAAGGCGGTAGCGATGGATTGCAGCGGTTGCGTGTGAAGGGCGATGCCGCAGTGGATCCTACCCCGAGGACCGTGCCACCGTCGTCTGCACCGTCTACGGTCGTCCACTCGCCGTCGTCCTTGGCATGGCTGACCTCGTGCTCGTCTAACACTCGTATTATAGGTCCGATTTCCTTACTTCCCTTTTCCCTCCCAGAAGTTGGCGTCCGCCTCATTTCTCAGGTTTGTAGTATTCGTGCATTTGGTTATTCAGTTTATTCAGCTATACTAAACGAATGAGTGCAATTAACTAACGAAGGGTCTTCGCTCGTCTCAGTTATTTTCAAAATGGGAATCCGAAGGACCCCAGCATCGAGACAGGAAGGAAGACCCGCCTAATCCTGCATGCGCATGGTGATGCTTGTTGTTATGACCGTTAGATTGCAGGCGGTGCACTCCGACAAGAAGCTGCGTCAACACTGAGTTTTGTGTTCCTGGAGCCGTACAGGCACAGATGTTGGCTGCTCTAGGGCAGAGTGCTTCGTCACTCCCGACGCCGCCATACAGCACTTCCACGATCTCTTTCTCAAGAAGACTGCTGACTCCCGGGGTATCGAGCCTGCCGACTTTGTCAAATTGCAACGTTGTATTTTCCTCGCAAACTGGAACACAGTGATCCCAAGGTAGACAACATCATGCCATCTCTATATTTCTATTGCAATGTACTACGTATCTAAAATATAAATCGGGACTTTTGTCATGCATTGGCCTGTTTGATGTAGAATTGTCTGATGTTGAACTCGGAGTATGGATGAAATGGCGAAGGCTGCTGAATACAACCACTCTGGAGTTTTACTGTTTACTTCCCAGCTCTCCCATCGTTATTCAGCCTTCGTCCTTTTGCGAGTGTGCTCCGATGTTATGCAGCAACGACTTGTGGTTGTAAGGTGAAAATGCTACCATGAATGTCTTATCAAGGCGACATGGCGTGTGGTGTGCTTTTTGTGCAAATTGGTGCAAATTTATCTGTGGGCGGTTTGTTGCTTCGAGAGCGCTTCGTTTCATACAAGCTTGCAATCCGGCCTGGTTCCTAAGCCCACCTTTATATTTGTAATCCTGTTAGTGCTTCTCTGCATCAGTCTGAGTAATTCACAATCCCTGTTAATATTTTGGGATCTTGTTAAGGATTCCTATGGTCACCTTACCTCGTTGCACAGAACGATGAGACTAGTGACAAGACAAAACTCATACATCAGGTGTCATTGGAGCTGGGATCTGGACGTTAGAATCTCATTTATTTCCATTTCGACATCGCCTTAATGACTGATGCCGTGCAGCAGTTTGATGTCGGTCTTGACTCCTAATGTCGAGCTGCCGCAAAGTGTACGAGCAAGCATCCCAATATGCGTCCCTTTGTAGACTGATGTTAGGGAAATGTCACTATGGAAGATGTCAGGGGTGCGGATGATTTTGGAAACCCCTAGAGTTCAAGCGATTTCCGCCTTACTAGCTTTGAAAATTATAACCTTTGCTGTTGTAATTTTACTAGGAACGATTTGGTCCAAATAGAGCGACATCAGTTTGCTTGAAGGAAGTTCCTGTTGGATTGCCTCAACGTCAGGTACTGCTCTCCTGTGAATGAGTCATACGCAAGGATTGTTACAATAAGACAGGTACTTTTTCCCTAGGCAATTTCTGGCAGAGTAAGTAAATTGAACTGGTAACTTTGTCGAAGCAATTTGCTTTCATCAGTCTAAGAGGTGTGAGTGCAATTGCACTGAACGCGGAGACGTGCTTCGTGGAGCCGGGGACAGGTGTTGTCGACCCCATTGATTAGCCAGTGACGTCTGCAGAGATGAGAAGCGACCTTCTGTGCAGCGAGTACATTATTGTTATCCGACACCTCTCAAGCCAACATTAACTTCAATTTCCAAAGAGCGCGATGAACATGAACGCGATCTTATTCCCTAATGTTGGTATTATTAATACCATTGATAATAAAACTGTCGCATTCAGTCAACGTTGTCTTCACAATTAGTTGTAGCGCATTCTAGATTGTTCAAGTATGTTGCGAAGGCGAATTCCCACGTGTCAGTGTTGTGGTCAAGATTATTCTTCCGGGTCTCTACCATGCACAAGAACTGCAGTTTCTCGCAATAGCGAGAATGTAGCAATGAGTGTAGTTGTCCAACTTATTAGTTGATTGAAGAAATCCGCACCTGTCGTAACTTGTTGAGTGGATCGAGTGTCCTTGAGTGTGCGGCACTTACCACTTTCCTATTCCGAAGCCGCATGTTACGAAATGTCGTTTAAGTCTGATGGCTGTGATTCGGGCTTGTGCATTTCGCAAACAATTGGCAGACGTTGAACTCAAGCTCCTTGGCCATCTGACTGCAAGTTTTATCTGTGTTTGTCTGTGTGTAATTTCTAAGTCAAAGTCAGCAAATATAGCAAATCCGGTCATCCATGGGGATTGTTGCGACGCTTACTTCATTGTTCTGTCTTTATCGTGAGCTTAAACCAGTTAGGATGTGTCCCGCCGTGATTCACGACATCTAATGGGCAGTAGTAAAGGCTCCTTAACGGTTTTCAGTATTTACAGGAATTGTGGAAGATGGTGCGAAACGATGTAATCCGATTGTACTTGATCGTAGCTTGCATTTACTGGGTAAAATTACTGTACTGACCATAGCAGTCTATTCTCCTCTCAACTGCCCTGTTTTTAGTGCTGGTGAATTGATTTCCCTGACCGAGTAGTTAAAGCGCGCGAATAAATGGAGAGAGAAGCTCTGCTGAAGGGCCCCAACTGGTATCTCCTCCACTGAACACTAGCTCGAATGAAGAAGGCGATGCGTGACATGAGGTCAGGCAAAGGTGCTGTTTGGGAGTTAGCAATGGTGGGTGGATCGAAGCACACAGCCAATTAGCCAAAGATGTGAGGCCTCTCCATTGGCTATAGGTGGAACAGGTTCATTAATTTACATGAGCGCCGTCGACTTGCTATGCGGCCGAGCTGCACTCGTCCCTTCTCACTGCTACAGATGAAGGCGATGCAGAAGTCGCTGACGCCCGACGTGCTCCTGAGCGTGAAGTACTACACTGTGACCAGGTTAAGCAAGAATTTGGATAACTCGATGCCCTGTCTACACAGCTTCGTACTTAGACCCACAGCTCTTGATTGTCCAATCTGATGCATTACCATGAGTGACCTGTTCACTATAGTCCAGTGGCGCTAGGGCTCTCACAGCCCCCTTTTCCACCCATGGTCGGGGGGTCGTAATGACATGCCATCAGGATCGGATTTGTGCGACTGACAGTCAGTTGGTAAAATCAAGAGACAAACGACGACATCGATGCTTAACGAGTTTCCTTTCGTCCCGGCTCCTGACTCTGGCAGTGCCTCTGCTTCATGCAACGATGTGGATAGACAAAAAGATGGTCTTGACTTCACTTAATGGGAAGTGTTCAGTCCGACCCTCAATATTGGAATCTTCGACTTCACAACTGTTTGACTGAATGCTATTTCGCTAGCCTAATTCGGAACCTCGGCCTTCTAGTTGCTGTGCTTCGAATTTTCCTTACATGTCGTCCGTTGCGTAGTAAGAGGATCGGTTTGGATGAGCTTTGATTCCCTACAACAGGTTATTTCGCGTCACTTCATGAAGCCTGTCTTCAGTATTTCGTGCTTGAAGGTTACAGTTGAAGCACTAGTGGCGAGGGATTGTAGGGACTTTAATGGAAGTGGTGCCATTACTATCCATTGAAAGGCCTTCTGCGATTCATTCTTGAAATGAATTCTGAAAACTGACGGAGGAGTTGATAAATGCTCCATATATTTACAGCATGTGAAAGCTGGTCTGCTGTTCTTGAGGCGGAATTATGGTGATTGTAGAGATGCCATCGAAATGGCGTGCTCAGGCCCCTTTTGGCTGTAGGCGGTCTTTTTTTAATCCATCCCTTCAATTAGTGGCAGTGCCGCCGACAAGCTTCCGCTTCAGGTTTATGCACAGATGTTCAGTTTGTTTCCCCTTCCCTAACCCACGCCCCAACCCCCTGGTTCCCATATCAACCGATCGTATTGTGGATCCTTGTGACGTCCAAACCGATACTTACCATGCATTTGTGGTGCACTAGTCATTCCTTCATTCTCCATGTCAGGTGGGGGTGGCTACAAAAAGTGAGGAGAGTCTTCTGGAGTCTACCTCGGGACGAGATGCAGGTCTGTTCCCGCCTCGCAACCAGTCATCTGCAAATCTCACAGTTAGTAGGAATAGCTTACTTTGGTGACGTCTCCTGCAGAGCTTTGCAATCAAGCAAATGGTAGGTGTTACTTTTCCGTTGTTCTGTCTATGTGTTAAGTCATCCACCCCTTCTTCTTGCTTACTTATTTCCCCAAATATTCATTTAGATCTGTGCGTCTATTTGCCTCTAGGCATTTATTCGTCTCCCGTCTCTTTCCTACCTCCGTCTTCCACCTGTCCGACACGTGTGAGCAGGCAAATGCTGGATGGTGGAGTGAGGGGGCCTGACGACAGGCTTAGATGAAAATGAGCGCTGGAGAGGAAAAGAGCCAGTGAACTAACGTTCTGGACGCCTGATGCGTGTAGTGGTGGAAAATTGATAGCTGTTGAGGAGCTGCAACAGACGTGTAGAAAACTGCGATATTTGAGGCTGGAACTCGGTAATAGGAGAGAAATAGAGGCTGTTTTGTGGAGAATTGGGATCTAGGACGATGAAAGTTGGGAGCGTGGTTTGAAACTGAGGCACCCAGTTGGATAATTGAGCTTTTGGTTGATGGGAATAGGAAAACTGGAAGAAAATGGGGAAGATGATTGGGGAATTAGGGGGTGTCCACAGTAACTGGACACGTGGAGAGGGAATGAGGCAGTCAGAGAAATGGGTTCTAGGGTAATGGGAACTAGATAACCAGGAGTAATTGAGGCAGAGATGAAAATTGCAGTCGAGCTATAAAGGAAAGAAGGGAGGTAGATTGGGAGAGGTTTTGATTCTGGAGTGATCTGAAGTAGATATTTGGAGGGTACTTGGGTAGATAGACGAATAAACAGGTTCGAAGGCGTAGAGTAAGAAGCAAAGAAGGGCTGAGGCGGAGAGGTAGAGGTAGGTGGTGTAGTGTTTGGAAGGATGGAATTGGGGTAAGTAGGCAAAAAGGTTAGAGGAACGTCTTATTCGGGGAGAAGTTAAGGTGAGCATGGTTGGCTAAGGTCCCTGGATTGATGGGAACTAGCAATTAAAGTGGAACTGAGGCTGGTACGTTGCGAATTGGGTTTGTAAGTGGTGAACAATGAGTGACCAGAATGAGTCAGAGTGGATGTATGGAGAACTAGGTTCTGGAGTGATGGGCTCTAGATATTTGGAGAGGAACTGAGTCAGATAGGAAGGGGGGTTCTGAAGTGATGCGAAGTAGGTAACCGGAGCGAATTTGGGTAGGTATGTAGAGGGTGCGGTTCAGGCTTGGTGGAAAGTAGATATTGCAAAGGAACAGTTGGGTGGAGAATCAGGTTTTGCAGTGGTAGGGATTAGATACTTGAGGAGGAGAGTTTGTGGATATTTGAGAAACTATATCCAGCAGTGATAGCGACTGGAAAATTTGGTGTAACTACGGTAGATGTGTGGAGGACTGGTTTGCGGAATGGTGGGAGGAAGTGGAGTAGATTGGAGAATTAGGTTCTGAAATGGTAGAAATGGAAAGAGCATTCGCGACTGATGCGAGTAAGGAGGTTGGGTCCTTGAGTGGTGGAGAGCAGGAAATTAGGTCGGATTGAGGTGGATGGGTGGGGAAGTGCGGTTGTGGCAGGGCAGGAAAGAACGAAGCCCCAGCAATGAATGCGTCGCTTGTTTCACTTTGCCCATTCTCCAGAGTAGCTGCTGCTTAGAATTTTTCGTTTATCTTTTTCCCTTTAGTAGAGCGACATTTTGGGTGTAGCCTCATCTTCGTTGACGTAGGGAGTACCTGACTCACTCGGGGTGCCGAGCCTGCCGTCTGCTTCCTCACTGGCTGTCGGTCTGATGCTTCGACGCGGTGAGTGTAGTTTCATTATTATTCTTATTGCCGTCGGCGATGTTGAAGTGAGGTTGTTATTCACGGTGAAAAGCGTGGATATGGCTTATTGTGCCCCACCACCCTGACCTGCTGAAGTTGGTAAGAATGTCTGAAACACATTAGAAGTTGATTTAAGGGTTGTAGTAAGCAGTCCACACTGCACGATATTTTCGCTGGAGGTTATGCGCTTATCAAGAATGCCATCATTGCTGGCACAGATAAACATGAACGAATGGGAGGACGCAAATCTCATGCTTTTACTGAATGTGTTTATCGGAGAGGCTTGTGTCTGGAGAAGACACTCCTTCATCAATATGCTGTAGGATTGGCCCCTTTTTACGCTGACTTGGAGACCTCCAACCTTAATGCCGTCACAGCTGAGTTCACTTTGAACACCTCCAGAGTGGCAGCTTCCTGCTTCTCAAAGTACTTCTCTCTGCTTTGCTTGTTTGCAGCCTCTACCTCTGCAATGCAAAGAAATTGTCCGCGTGATGTTGCCTTTCGACCCCTTTGGTTGTGATGCACCAGAACTCATATCCTGTTCGCTCAGTCATTCTTCTATTTGAATTCATTACCACTGGCTCGTCAAATATGTGCAAGTAGATCGTCTCGAAGTCAGTTAACTTGAAGAGTTGGGTGCAACCGTGCAATAATGGAATCTTCGGCCTCCCAGCTCTTTGATTGGATGTTGTTTCGCTAACCTGATTCGGAAGCTTGGCCTTTTTGTTGCTGTTCTTCGGGTGTCTTTAACGTGACACCCGCTGCATCATTAGAGAACTGGCTTGGCTGGGCTTCGATTCTTTACAGGAGGTTATTCTGCATCTCATGAATCTCGCCTTCAGCATTTCGTACTTGAAGGCCTTTCCCACTGCCGTCTTTCCTGCTTTTCCACGGCCCTCATTAGGTAAGGCATTCAAAGCGGGATTAGTGTTTA